>PVJS01003157.1:0-77797 GCA_004027185.1 Glis glis
CTCTCTCTCTCTCTCTCTCTCTCTCTCACACACACACACACACACACACACACACACACACACTCTCTGGTGCTAGGCATTGGACCCAGGCTAGGCAGACACTCTACCACTGAGCTTTACCCCCCATTCCTTTGTAGACTTTAAATCATGTCCAGGTTACTTATAATGCCGAATACAATGTAAATGCTGTGTAGATACTTGCTATATTGTATTGTTTCCTGAAAAATGACAAGGAAAAAAGTATGTAGCTACTTTTGTTCAGTATAGACACAATTTATCCCCCAAGTGTTTTTTACCTTTGGCTGGTTGAATCCAAGGATGTGGAACCTCTGTGTTCAAATGGTCAACTGTATTTATTAGACATTTGCATGCTGAACACTCTTCTGTGAATTGCCTCTCAGGATAAAGTAAAATATTAAAGACATATGCTCTCAATGTGAATTCTTCATAGGAAATTATTGTAAATTTTCTATGAGGATGATGAGAGAATAAGATTCAAAGCAGGCTACTTGAAAGAAGACGTACTGAGGCATAGCATTCAAAAGTTAAGGTTTTGAGTTAATATGATCATGGTGGTGGTGTGGGGGTGGGGACAGCCCTGGACATAGTTCAGGGACACCCCGAAGGACATTAGACATTCTGAGGTAAGGATATCAGAAGTGAGGGAGGGCCACAAAGCTGAACAGGGATAGCAGGACCACAAAAGACAACCTTCATCTTCTTCAAAAATTTTTATTATCTTTTACAGTTGAAAGTGACTGATTTTATTAGTTTTATAATTCTGGAATAATTGTTTTCCAAAGGAAGTCTTCAGAACTTCCACATGCCTTCCTGACTCAAAGTAAAACTCCTATTCATCTTGCTATGGTTTAAAATGTAAAGTTTTGAGTTTTACACAACGCATCCTCTTTTGCTAAAGTATGTGACAGAAAATACTCATGTTGGAGGGATGTCTACCATAAAGTCTGCTGGGTCAAAGGCTTCCGCCTCAGAGAGTTCTTCTAAATGAAATCCAGTGAAAGTGTACTAGCAAGTATGTATCACAGTTTATCTGTGGCTTGCCATCAGTTTTCAAAAAATGCCATTCATGGCTCTTGGTCAGTTTAACAAATGCTTTATTGTTTGGTGATATTTGAACTTCTGACATCTTCAGACCCCTGAGGTTGAAGTCAAAATGTTTTAAACAAAAAGCATTATTCAACTCATCCAAAGAGGCCTAAATAGCATTTTTCTCCTAAGAAAGGGAAATTAGTGGTCCTTTCCTAACCCTTATCCTTAGCATATTATAAATTACAGCTTATAGAAGCCCTACTGACCAAATACTTTACAATGGACTATTCTATTGGGCCTTTATCTGGGGACTTCTTTGAGAATTTTTGTAAATCAAAAGCTTAAGCGTTCTCACAGTATCCCTAGTGGTCATTAGGTACGGAAAAATGCGCCGTTTTTCCCCCTGAAGAGAGGGCCACTTCCTGGGAATATTATACACATCCACAGAAGAGAATTCACCCAACTAGACCTCCCAGGATCCTTTAATAAAATATTTCATCTGAGCTCTAAATAGTTACAAGCTTCAAAGCTGGGAAAGTATGTCTTTGTAACACCCATTTTCATGCAAATCCACACCCACACACATAAATATCTAGCAAAGTACACTATTCTGTTGAAACTCAAAAATTATTACCCTTTTTCTATTTAATATCTTTTACGAACAACCTGTTTAAATACATAGAAGGATGACAAAGTTAGGAGAATTTGAATAAAGAATTTAAATTGGGTAAACTACAAGCCCAATCTAATAAGGTAATATTAAATATGGCTGAATATAAGGGCCCGTTTTTAAGTCTAAAATATCAGTTGCAATTGTGGGGACTAAAGGAGATCTAGTTTAACATGGTCTCTATGAAAGAGGCCTGTAAGCTGGGTGTGGTGGTGCATGCCTGTAATCTCAGTACTTGGGAGGCTGAGACAAGAGGATTGCAAGTTCAAAGGCAGCCTCAGCAATTTAGTGAGGCTCTCAGCAACTTAGAGACCCTGTTTCCAAATAAAAAATAGGGCTGGGCATAATTTTGTTCTTCTTTACTGTTGAGTAGAACTTCATTGTGTGTATATCCCATAATTTTGTAATCTATTCATCCATTGATGGACACCTAGATTGGTTCCATAATTTGGCTGTTGTGAATTGTGCTGCTATAGACATGCATATATTACTATAATATTCTGATTTCAGATACTAATATCAATCTCAATATCCTGTATGGGGAAGGGTGGAGTGGGGAGGGAGCCAGGGGAAAGCCCACCAAGTGCTGTGTGCATGTATCTCTCTATCACCATTAATTATATTACGATGTGAGACTATAATGCACCAATAAAAGTATAAAAATAAAAAAGTTAAAAATAGGTCTGAGGGTGTAGCTTGGAAGTAGAATGCCCCTGGGTTGAATCCCCAGCACCACAGGAAAAAAATGGAAAAGAAATTAATAAAGAGACATGTAGGCAGGTAACTTACTGTATGAAACAATGCAATATGACTACCAAAATGGAAAATAAATTCCATCTTAGGTTTAATTAATAAAAAAAGAATAGTGTCCTGATCCAAGGAAGTAAATTTCCTATTTGATCAAAATGGATCTATAACATTTTGTCCACTTCTTGGTACCATGTAAAGAGGGTGCTGAAACCTACTACCTAGTCAGTTACTGAAATGTATAGATTAGTGGTTCTCAAACTTTCCTGTACAATTAGAATCTCTTGGGAACCTTTTAAAAATTCTGATGCCCAGGCTGTACTCCATATCAATTTATCAGAATCGCAGGGAGTGGGCTCCAGGCAACAATTTTAACCTCCCCAGGTTCTAATTTACAACAAATACCACAAAGTTTGAGAACCAGGGCAACAGTTAAAACCCTTTTCTACCCATCTCTTCCTCCTTGTCCACATCATTTTTCCTTCTCTATTCTCCTCTCTTTTTCTCTCCTCTCTCTGGTTTTCCCCTATCCCAAATAAGCCCACATGGGTTCCTGACTTCCAGGTGTGCTTTGCTTTACGCACTCTCCCTGCTGCCAAGTGATCTGAGTAAGATGCAAATGTTATCAAGTTGCTCCCCTACTTACAAAATCTCAATGACTGCCCATAGTATTCAGCATAAGGTTCAAACTCTGTTAAGCACACAAGACTCTTTATGGTCCTTGGGTATTAACTCGCAGCTTCCATCTGTGTTGAAAGCCTCTTTGGATAAGACTATGGACAGTCTCTAAAGTGTTCTCTAGTCTCCCCTTCCTTCACTGCCCGGCCCACAGTTTTCACTCTCACCATAGTTCACCTGAATCTTTCCACAGCTTCATATTTCTGTGCCTTTGCTACTGCTCAATCTCAATGTCTCTTTTCCTTCAAGTCTCAATTTGGGTGACTCTTTAAGAAAACAAAATGTCTCTGGTGTCTTTCCTATGTACTTCATGGCATCTAGTATATACTTTTATTTAATGCTAATCATGCTATATTCTTACATTTGATTTACCTGTCTTTCTCATTAATGATCTGAAGTTTTTGTGTTTAGTGTCTAATTCTTATCCACCTTTTTAAGCTTGGCGGGCAGTACAATGCTGAATACAGAATTGTCCTCAAACAACTTGTAAGGATGAAAAATTGACCATGACTGTTTACTCAATGAGAAAGAAGCCTTCATGGGACATCATAACCATTCTTAAATGTTGAAAATAAAGAAACATACCATTTGGTTATAGAAGATCATCTAAAATAAATGAGTAGAATCTATGGGAGGTCTATTTTTGCTCAGTGTATAATTAGGACTTTCACAAATGGGATGTTTACTATGAGGTTGAATGTTTACTTTCAATAGAATTGTTCAAGCAGAGTTTTTATTTCTTCACTGAATGGGGCAGGGGTGGGGGTAAAGAATTTCTAAGATTCCTTCCAATTTTAAAATTTCTTCATTTTAAAAATAAATATTTAGTAAATAATTTAATTGATTTTCGTGTGTGTGTGTGTGTGTGTGTGTGTGTGTGTTACTGAGGATTAAACTCAGGGGCATACTACCTCTAAGATGCACCCCCAGCCCTTTTTTATTTTTTTGTTTTGAAACAGGGTCTTGCTAGGTTGATCAGAGTCTCACTGTGTGCGTTGCTGAGTCTGGCTGCAAACCTGCAATCCTCTTGTTTCAGCCACCCAAGTACTAGGATTATAGACATGTGCCACCATGCCCAGCTTTAACTGACTTTCAGAAAACATTCTGCAGTTAAAGGAACCATTGTCCAAGAGGAATGGAGGCAAAACCACATAGAAGCCAGTCACAAGAAAGCACACTACTGTCTATCTGGCATTAAAATAAGGACATAGCTGGGTGTGATGGTGTACACCTGTAATCCCAGGACTTGGGAGTCTGGGACAGGATGGAAGGTTTGAGGCCAGTGTGGTAACTTAGTGAGACTCTGTTTGAGCATAAAAAAATATAGGACTAGGAGTATAGCTGAGAGGTAGAACGCCCTTCGGTCCAATCCCCAGTACTAAAATAAAAAATAAATAAATAAATAGAATATAAAATACCTAGAAAAACATAGACTGCTATGCCAAGCTGTCATTCAAAGTTTATAAATCTGATAAATTCTTAGTCTTTATAAATCTGATAAATTCTTAGAACAAATGGATCAGAGAAAACAAATAACTGCTATTTATATCAACCTCCTATCCCAAACCCTGAAAGCTTATGCAAGACGATGACTAATTAAGAGGTTTAAAATATCAGATCAAATCAATTATATGACAACTCTTTTACCGACCAAGAATAGTCATTTCTCACAATGAAGGAAAACTCAATAAATTACTTTTGGAGAAAGCAACTCAATCACCCACACAACTCCTGACTGCCACCAGAAAGATCAGAGGAAGTTATTATTAGAAACTTGGGACAGGCACATTAGAAACCGCAGCAAAGGCCTTGGTTATTTAAAAACTGAAATAGTTTCCATCTGTGTTCAAAGCCATAGAAAATTTGCCCAACATTGGACATACTGGGGAAAAAGACAAACAGATGCTAGATTAGTAAAGAAGTGATAACATGGAAATGGAGACCTGCAGGAAACAGATGGGTAGACTGAGGGAGCAGAAGCGGAAGGTACTTTCTGAGCTATGCGTGAATGTCTGCATTTCACACAGAAATTAAAGAACTTTCCTGGTAAATAAAGTAAAGTAGGAGCTAAAACTCAGAAAGGATGTTTTAAATAAGCAAATTGTGGAAACATCCCCAAAGGTCATGGAACCTTTGTCCAAGGCCTCTAGAGGAGCCTGTGTCTCCACATGAGACCTTGCCCTTGCCTTCACTGGCATGGGCTTACTGCCAAAGCCCAGACGCTTGCTCGCAGGAGGGATTTGTTCCCAAACTATCAAAACTCCCACCACCTTCAGAGAACTGTAGCATTCCTGCAGTCATTAAAATGTGCCCTACTGCAAAGCCTAGCACATAGTCTGCTCTCAGCAGAAATTTGCAGATGAATGAATGAATGAACTCACCTTAGTTGAATAAATGTAATCAGACCCCAGGGCCCATTCTTCCCCCCTTTCCTCTTTTTTTAATGCTAAATATGCACTCCTCTGGGTCAATTAGCCCTCCCCCAATTCCCACTCTCCCTGCCTCCCCCTCCCTCCTTCCCGTTTTCAGCATAGTAGTTGACTTTGATATCCTTGTGTATGTCCATCCTGTGCACCAGTTAGTCTCCCTCTCCTTCCCTCCTACCTCCCCCAGTTAGTTTGCCTTCTTCACTCATCTGAGGTGTTCTCTCTTTGTCTGGAGTCCTTTCTGCGCGGGGTCGTGGCTCATCCTCCCGTGACCTCAGTACTGGGGTACTATGGGGTGGAGCCGGGGGCTCACCCGCACCACCTCCCTAGTGCTGGGAGGGTCTCCGGGCACAAGGTCCAAGGGCCTGCCTACACCGTGTCCCCAGTGCCGGGGGTCTCCAGGGGTGGGTCCAAGGGCTCGCCCGCCCCATGTCTCCAGTGCCGGGGAGTGCGGTTCTCTGGGGGTGGGGCCGAGGGCTCACTCACCCTGCATCTCCAGCACCGGGGGGAGGGGATGTATGGGGCAGAGCCAAGGGCTCACCCGCCCTGGGTCCCCAGCGCCAGGGGGATCTTTGGGGGTGGGGCCGAGGGCTCGCCGGCCCTGAATCCCCAACGCCAGCAGGGGGGGGGCATGATTCATCTGCCTATGTCCTCAGTTCTGGGGCGTTCTGGGACAGTGTTGGGCTGCTCATGGGGGCCGTGGCTTGCTGACTCATGTTCTCAGAGTTGGGCTGCTCCTGTGTATGGCCACCTCATCTTTGTCTTTCTTCATTGCACTCATTGTGGGAGCATAGGCTCACAGCCCACCCCTTGAAACCATCGTCGTTATAGGTGCGGGTCTGGATTGAGTTGGGCTTCATCATGTTCCTGAGTTGGTCGGTTTCAATGGTGGTCTATAGTCACTGGTTTCACAAGGATCTGCTGTCTCTTTGCTGTTGGTCTCCGGGAGTCGCAGTGTAAGTGTGGCCCTGCACAGATGGTGCCTTCACCTCTGCTCTCTCCTTACCAGGTGAAATGTGTGGACATCTGTATAGCCCCCCACTCTGTCTACTGCTTGCACTCCACTGCACTTCGGCTCTCTTTGTTCTGTTGCGTTTGGGCTGTTCTACTTTTCTTGTTAAGAAGCATTCTTCCTGCTGGCCGAGTTCTGAGTTTTGAAATGCCAGTGACAAGCTGCCTCCCTCTCTTTATCTCACTCACCTGTGTTCTCATTGCTGGGCAGCTCTGGGGGGCCATGCCATGTCCATCCATATCCTCAGTGCTGTGGTGTTCTGCGCTGGTGCTAGGCTACTCCAGGGGAGCCATGTTTCACCCACTCGTTTTCTTGGTGTTGAGTTGCTCCTGTGCCTGGCCGCCTCATCTGTCTCTCTGTGTCGCTTTCTTTGCAGGGGCTGAGGTTCGTGTCCCACCCTTTGCAGTCGCTGCCATTGTAGGTGTGGATTTGGTTCAACTTGGGCTTCATCATGGTCTGATGTCAACTGCTTTAAATGGTGGACTATAATCACTGGTTTCACAAGAATCAGCTGTTTCTTTGCTGGAGGATTCCGGGAGCCATGTTGTTGGCATGGCTCAGCCAAGATCGTGCCTTTGGCTCTGCTCTCTGCCCACCAGGTGAAATGCTTTGAGCTTCCTACCCCCCTCTGCTCCTTCCACTGACTCGCAATCTGCTGCACTTTGGCTCTCATTGTTTTGTTGAGTTTTGGCTGTCCTGCTTTTCTTGTCAAGAAGCAGTCTTCCCACTGGCTGAGCTCTGACTCTCAGAGCGCTGGCGACACACTGCCTCTCACTTTCCCGCCATCTTGGTTCTCCCCTGCAAGGCCTCTTTGGCTCTGGCCAGCTCCTGCTCCTTCTGTGCCAGATGGACCCTGAGCTCCATGGCTGAGAGGATCTTGGCAGCCTTGCTGCCCTGCAACTCCTCCAGGTCCTTGGCCAACATCTCCTTCATCTACTAGAGAAAGTTAACTTCTTCCTGGAGCTGGGGCACCTCTTCCCGCAGGAGCATGGGCTGGCCGCAATCGCCATCTGCTGGAGTCCGGGGGTGCTCCGGCACAGGGCTGATCGCCGGGCCCTGCTGCATCCTGCACAGCTCTCAGGCTGCGGGCCTGGTGGTCGCGTGGGCCCCACCCAAATATAATTTTAAAAATGGTTGAAAGACCTCTGGGCACCAGGGTGCAGGCAGGAGAGGGTGCTGGGGAGTGGCGAGTTGTCTCCGTGCTGGGCTCAGCAGCCATGGCCACAATAGCGCCTTCCTCCTCATCCTCTTTGCGGGCTCCAAGCCAGGACGCAGCTAAGGCCCCAGCCCCACAGCCCTACTTTTCTTGTTAAGAAGCAGTCTTCCAGCTGGCCAAGTTCCGGGTTCAGAGTGCTGGCAACATGCTTCCTCCCTTTATCTCACTCACCCGTGTTCTGTGGATCTGGTTCGACTTGGACTTCATCATGGTCTGATGTCGACTGCTTTCAATGGTGGACTATAATCACTGGTTTCACAAGAATCAACTGTTTCTTTGCAGGAGGATTCCAGGAGCCATGGCACTGGCATGGCTCAGCCAAGATGGTGCCTTTGTCTCCACTCTCAGCTTACCAGGTGAAATGCTTTGAATCCCCTACCGCCCTCTGCTCTTTCCACTGACTCACATTCTGCTGTACTTTGTCTCCCATTGTTTTGTTGAGTTTGGGCTGCCCTTGTTTTCTTGTCAAGAACTAGTCTTCCTGCCCGCTAAGCTCCAACTCTCAGAGTGCAGGCAATGTACTGCCTCTCGCTATCCCGCCATCTTGGTTCCTCCCCCCTTTCCTCTTTAAACAATTTTTAAACAAATCTAAAATCCTTTAGATACAAATATTTTGGAATTTAAATTGGTGTCATCTAACCCACTACAGTCATGACATAGTCCCTGCAATATTGCCATTTGAACATTTCTGAAAATTACTTCTGAAACCTTTCAAAACAGAAATCATTGAAATGCAGAGCTTCTGCTCTGTTCTCAAGATTGTTCCTGAATTTTGTTGCAAATGCTAGTCTCAGCTTCATAACAAATTCCCTTTAACTCGAGATAGTCCTACGGAGCCTGTGCATGCATGCTTTTCAAGTTACTTTCCCTTTGTTGAGACAATGAATTTTCCTAAAAAATTCAAACACTCCCCCCAGTATGTGCTCTTCTGAGGATGAATAGTAGGCCCTTTTAACCTGTCTGGCCCTTAACTAGAGTCAATCTATGGCCATGAGTGGACTTTTCTTCTAGCCAATATAACTGACTTTCAGAGTGTCTAATATTTTTACTGAATGAAAAAACAGATTTAAAAACCCTAACCCCTCCTGCAGTAGCAGTGTTATCACTAGGTTAATCCTCCTTCTATACATTGAGTCTCATCCATTTGCTGTCTCAGTTACACATGTACCTAATGAAACCGTGGTGAAAAGGAACGATAATAAGCTCCGTAGACTATACAACATTCTCTTTAGGCTTTCAACCTGGTTTCCATTATTTTCGCAAAGATTTCTGTTATGGTCTGGCTGTTTTAAAATCTTTTGTTATGGAGTTTGGAATATGTCTTAAAATATAAATGTTTATGGTAAAGAAAAGCAAAGGCATACAGTTTTATAGTCAAAATTCCTCCCTGCACATTATATTTATTTATTGCAAAAGGAGTTTTCCTTATGGAAATAAAAGAAGTAAGGGCATGGAAGTATATTGCTAAACATCTAAGGGTAAATAGCTCCGCTGTACATTATATTCACAGCCAACTAGCATTGCTGCTCAGGGACACTTTACTCTCCACGGACAGTTTGCTAATGACCTTCATGTGTTACCTTAGTCAGAGCTCTAGAAAACCCCAAACTACAATAGGATCCCCAGTTAGTTGAAGATGAGATGGAAATTATATGCAAATGAACTACAAGTGAACTCCAGAGCAGCAGTCCCTTTACTCTGTCCCTCTCTAAGACATTCTTTAACCACTGCCTTTGGTCATTGCCAAAGCTCTTAAGTTAAACTTTCACCATCCAGACAACCTCATTCCCTAAGCAACTAGCCTGGACAATTGTGTCCTGTTCTGCCTCAGCAACCTCAGTTCTCAGCATAACTCATTAACCATTAAACTGTTCCTCTAATATCTCCTCAGGGGTCAAGTCTAGGCTGCAAGCAATGTAAAGCCAGTCTACTGGAAAGAGTTGTATATAAGAGAATCCAAGTTGGCTCAAGGTCAGGAAAAAAAAGAACAGAAAATAAGAGCTATAAAAAACAGAGCAATTACATTCATTTATCATTTTGCAGTTATTTTCATATTTTTCTCCCAAAATTGCAAAAAACTTTATTTTAAAACCATCCAGGCCGGGCGTGGTGGCTCACACTTGTAATCCCAGTACTTTGGGAGGCGGAGACCGGAGGATCCGGGTTCGTGGCCAGCCTCAGCTCTCTCTCTCTCTCTCACTCTCCCTCCCTGTCTCTGTCTCTCTCTACCTAGTGAGCCCTCCGCAACTTCGTGAGACCCGGTTTCAAAATAAAGCATAAAAAAATAGGGCTGGGGGTGTAGCGCGGAGGTAGAACGCCCCTGGGTTCTATCCCCGGCACCGCAAAAAAAATAAATAAATAAATAAAAATAAAATAAACCCATCTAGGCTATGTTTCCTTTATACTTTCATTTAGAATACTAGCTGTATACATTCAAAAACTATGACACAGTTATGAAATGCAACATAAGTATATATGTATATATTATTTTTACATATAATATATATATGTATATATATACATATATATATTTGGCAGTACTGGAGATTGAACCCAGGGACATTCTACCTCCGAGCTACACCCCCAGCACTATTTTTTGTTCTTTATTTTGAAACAGGGTCTCACTAAGTTGCAGAGGGCCTCACTAAGTAGCTGAGGCTGGCCATGAACCTGGATCCTCTGGTCTCAGCCTCCCAAGTACTGGGATTACAAGTGTGTGCCACCATGCCCAGCTTATATGTATATTTAGAGAAAGAGAGTATCCCTTAACAAAAATGCTTGGATTTTGGAATATTTGCATATACATAATTATAAATGTTGGGGATGAGACCAAAATCTCAATATGAAATTCATTTATATTTCATCTATACCTTATACATATAGCTTAAGGATAATTTTACCTAATATTTTAATAATTCTGTGTATTTGACTGCAACTCATCACGTGAGGTCAGGTATAAAATTTTCCATTTGTGACATCATGTTTATGCTCAAAAAGTTTCAGATTTTTGAGCATTTCGGATTTCACATATTTGGATTTGAAATGCTCAACCTATATGATATGAAACAATTTGTAATGACATTGTTAGAACTTTTAGAGTCTAATGAAATATATATATATAATATACATTTTTAATTCCAAATGCATTTTAAGAGCTCTTATAGGCAAAAGACACATTCAATCATGTTTATTAAGACAAAAAGAAAGTATCCATGATGGAGTGTGTCAAATTAGTAAATTATTGGCTTTTGCTCTGCCAAAGCTAAAGATAAGTTTATCTTATCTTATCTTATCTGATAAGAGGAGTTTCCTCTTACAAAACACATACAGATATCATATCCAGGTATAGAACTGAAACTCCAAATATGTAATTATGCTTGAAGAATGGAGATAATAAAATGACCCAGGTATATGGTAGAAAACACTGATGACTGGACTGAGGCTATGGCTCAGTGGTCTAGTACTTGCCTAGCATGAGTGAGGCCCTGGGTTTGGTCCTAGCACTTCAAGAAAGAAATGGAGGGAGGGAGGGAGGGATGAAGGAAGGAAAGAAGGAAGGAAGGAAGGAAGGAAGGAAGGAAGGAAGGAAGGGTTGTTATCTGCATTTCCCATGCTATTCTTCCTCTCATTCAATCAATTTTTGCCCATTTCCTGACTCTGATCAGACAGACCTCTTCCAGAGGGCACATGGTTGAATGGCCTGTATGTAGTTCCCAGTTTGTGCCACAAAATTTTCAGATGTTTTCTCTGAGAGAAAAAAATTTGTTTTGTGGACCATCTGTTTAGGACCCACATCTGAGTTAGAGACAAATGTATGTATTTATTTTAAAAGAGCTTGAGTAAAATGCTACTGATGGGGGCTGGATGAGGGATGCATGAGAACATGAACACTGCCTTCATAACTTTTCTGTAAATCTACAATTATTCCAAAATGAAAAGGATATTAAATAAAATAATTTTGATTTTTCCAGTCAAGCAGACCTGGGATCAATACTTGTCCACTCCTATCAAACTGTGACAAGAGGCACAGTTTTTCCTTTATTTTCTTTCACTGTTTTTATCTTGTATTGGCATCAAGGAACATTAGTCTCATAAAATGAGCTGCAAAACCTTGTCACATTCTATTATGAAACAATTTGTAATGACATTGTTAGAGATTTTAGAGTCCAATGAAGTGTTAATACGTCATAATGTAAAGTATAAACGATAGTAATGTGTGTTATACAAGTGTATTTAGTGGAGCAGACAAACCTGTCCAGGGCCTTAATCAAAACTAGAGCAACCCATAGTGGCAAAGAATTGACCAGAAAATCCTTGTATCCCAATAAGGAACACTAGAATTAATATTTTCATAATAAAAAAAAACCTCATTATTCCTTCCAAACAGACACAGCTCCTCTGAAAGCATGAGAAGCTGGTGGAACGTAGTGTCTCTTCTTCTGGTGTTTAGTTGACACCACACTAGTTTCCCAAAGTACCATAGCAACGTGGTAGTTTTCACCCTTGTTACATACAGAGGTTAAGTCAGGTTATCGCTAAGGTCCCTCCCTGTTGACAGTAAGAACTGATGGCATGCTGTGTTCTCTGAGCTCTCTTTGTCAGAATACAAGGTTGCTGGAGCTCTCAGCTTCTCCTGCCTCTTGTTGACAGAGCTAGAAGCGGCCTCCACAATCTCCTGTAGGGCCGGGAAGGTCATCTTAGTGACTGCAGAAAAACAATGAGGTGAGCTAGGCCACTCCTAACGAATTTCTAAATGTTGGGAAATAAGCAGTTCTGCTTGTTTTAGCTTCTATTTGGGAAGAGCATATACTCACTCAACGCCTACTCATTCTTCCCATCTTAGTTGAAGCATCAATTTTTAAAAGACTAGGTTGAATCCCTCTCAGATGTTCTCATCATCTCGTGTCTCTCCTACATAGCATTTAGTAACCACAGTCATAATTTTACATTCATTAGAATCACTGTTCAAAAATATTTGTCCCTCCTTCTTTATGCTAAACCCTACTAAAGCAAATACCATCCTTGTCTTTTAAAGCACCTTATTCATATTTATTATTAATTTTTAAATCTAGCAATTTCTTGCTACTGTCGTTAAACCACTTTCTTTCAGAACCAGATTCCTTATTTGACATAATTGGAATTAAATTAACAAGTCAATGTTAAGAAAAAAACTATGATTTTTCTCTCAAAAATAACAAAAAAAAAAAGCAGAGGTAACAATGACAGTCACTCACATGCAGGAGCGCGTGTGTGTAATATCTTTAATAGAGTTTGGAAAGAAGCAGAACAGGATTCTAAGTTTGGGTTCACGCTGCAGTTCGTCTGTTACACCACTAGCTATATCCATGGATAAGCTGGAAAAGAAGCGAACCTTCAAAGTGGGATAGAACTCGTGTTAAGCCCTGACTCTGACAAATTGGTTGTGTAACTAAACAATCTTTTTGAATCTCATATTTCTTCTCTATAAAATGGGTCTAGTAAAAATTAGTCAGTTATAGTCTCAGCAGTAAATAAATGAATTCCTCAAATAAAGTAAATGAGGAGAATTTATTAAAGTTGCTATTAACAAAGATGTGGGAGGGTAAGAGACATTGATAAGTAATGGTGGAGTAGCCCAGAGCTCCCAAAGAAGGAAGCGCTGACTGCCCTCCTCTCCTCTCAGCTTCCAGATCCCATCCAAATCTGCTGGAGGAAAGGAAGAGGTTACCTGATCGCAGAGAGTTAGAAATAATGCTGCAGCTGTAGCAGGGGGGCTTCAGTGGAGCAACCTGGGGCCTGGCAAAGGATCTACAGAGATAGAGACCATGCCCTCTCTCACTTTCCACCCTCTGGACTCTAGCCCCTGCCTCCTATTGGCAAAGGAGTCTGGTGAACAAGTGCACAGAGGTGGGCCTCACACAGCAAAGATGAAGAAGGGTGGAGAGAAGGCTTTGAAGGCAAACATAAAAGAGCTAACACAAATCCCTGGCAACACTTCACAGGACTCAGAGCTGATACGATGAGATGATACGTGAAGGGGTACAGCACGGTGCCTGCCACACTGAACACACTCATCCCACCTAGCCTTGCAGGGCATCCATGTCACCAAGAATAAAATGAGGACACAGAAGTCACAGGGTGTCTACTGCTCCTTCAAACGAATTTCTACAACTATGCCCCAACTCCTCTTGTATAAAACAAAGCCCTCATTTTGAGGAAGTTTTTCCGAATGGCTAATCAAATGTCTTCACTTTGCTATTTAAGAACATTTGAGAAACCATCCATCAAAGAAGCCCTCCAGATCTAACCAAAAGCATTTCCTTAGAAAACAGAAGGAAAAAAAAATTAAGGTAGATATACGGATTATTCAGCAAAAGTATCTCAGATAAAAAGTACTGCTCAAAAACGTCTTTTCCTGTTCCCTCTAAGCCTCTTCTCCCTTAGTGGTGTGCCCTGATTCCAGCACTCTAATAGAAGCTGGCTAGCACAATGACTGAATCAGACAGCTTATCGTAAGCACATGGGCATGTAGGTACAGCAGCATGATTCAATTGTTCTATTTAAATAGTTTGAGACCGAAAAAGCTAAGAGGGAGAGCAAGTGAAGTACAAACTCTCTAAGTAGAATGGAAAGCAGGAGACACAAAGGAAAAGGAGTAGGTTTTATCCTGAGCTTTCAGCAAGAAAAGATCATTTTCTCCAGTACAAAGCAGTTTTTTGCCCTCCTTTGTAGGTCTGTACTTAGTTCTTCAGCTATCCCGAATGACCTGTGTCTGTTCTCAGTGTTTACAATGTCAACCAAGCACACTTCTTTGCAACTGCTGTTCCCGGGGGGGGGGGTTCTCTTCAACCCCCACCCCTGCCACCCTCACAAGTACTCACAAATGTAGCTCTTGCAAACTTCTTCAATTCTCTGCTCAAGCATCACCTTATCACACAAGTCTTTCCTGGCCACCTGATCCAGAGAGTAGCTCCACTCGTTACTCTCTCTTACTTTAATTTTTCTCTAAGCACCTATTGTTCTGTGACATATTATATACTTTTTGTCTGTTTCTACTTGTCCCCATGTCTGTTTCTACTTGTCCCCATGAAATCATGTGTCTTTTTCATTCACAAGAGCCTATATACTAGTCCCAATAAATAATGGATTTTTAAAAAGTATTTGATCTTGGCTGAAGGTATAGCAAACAAAGGATTCGGTCCTTTCAATTGCATCAGTATACAAAGTATGATGATATGATACATGGTTTGTTTTATTTTAACACACTAATACCCAAACCCACACATCCAAATGTGTATTGTTCTGTCTCAGGTCTTCAACTTTGGTAACCATAGACTTAATTTCGTTAAGTTGCCAATACTTAAAATTTGTCAGAGCTTCATATTAATGACATCAGATCAGATTCTCTTAAATCATCTCAGTTGTAGCAAATACTCATCCTCTGAATGTGAATTTGTTATTATTAAATAAGCCAAAATCACTCAGAGTCAGGGATGGCAAGCTCAGTGGATCAGCAGGTTGGGTGACATCAGTTGTGATCAAGTACCAAGGATGACTACACAGTAATAAGAGCTCAGTTATTCAGAAGCTGGATCTGAATACAATCGCTCCCTTAAAATGTTTTTGTACATTGGCTGTATCATCATAATAAGTGTACCATTTTCAAGTAACTACACTGGGGGATAACTGCCACTTTATGGCAAAATTTTTCACTTAAAAACCAGCTCATTTCCTCCATCTCATATTCATGAGAATCAGATTTTCTTCTCTAAAGAGTTAAATAAAAGTTTAAAATAAATAGTTTACATGAATCTCACTCCCTTTGAACTCTTAGCGGAAATATTGTAAATTGCACATCCTCACACTGTGTTTTGAATTTATGGGACATTGTTTTCCTTTTCCCTAGAAGCCTAAAGCTGTGTCAGGGGACTCATGATTAGGTACTGCAGTGAGAACTATCAGAGGAAAACACGTCCAATAAAATGATCTCTTGTGTTTATAGCAATTCACAGTTTACACAGGAACTTATAAAATGAACAAAAAGAAATGTTTCCTGACCCTAAAATGTCTCTGGGAAATATCAGCACTTACTTGGATGAATTAAGGCAAAATGTAGCATCTCAGCTAGTCACAAATACACACCAGCTTCAACACAAAGTTGAGGCAAAGTTTGAAAAGTCTGTTAGGTAATGATATCCAAAAATCTTGGCTTGGTTATTAAATATAGCATGGAAGTCTAGTAATTTGTCCAGATAGTAGACCCATGAGATTAAGGGGCCACTTGGTCTTGGTCTTTTTCCCTCAAGTTTACTACCAAATACAAACAATTTATGATAGATGTGGCCTGTAAAGGCACTCTTGTAAAGGAGATGCTTTAAAAAATAGGCCTTTTGGGCTTTGTGGTAGGCTGGGTAATACCCCCAAAGATATCAGGTGCTAATCCCTGTAACTCATAAATGCCACTTTATGAGTGTTAAATAAGCAGAAGTCATCAGACCCATGCTGTCTCTGTACTTTCAGTTCTTACAATAACAAACTGCAACCTAACTTGGTAGTAAACAAACTAAAACCTAAATTAAGAGTATATTTTTTAGCAAACAGCTGAGCTTCTGCCAACTGCAAACAAATGTCAGCCAATCACAAGAAGTCAACTGATTAGAATACATACTAATAAGGCCAAGACTTCATTAACCATGCCCAAATAAGGCAAACGTAGCTGTAGCCAATCGAGTGGTTTCTCTGCTTTGCTTTCTTGTTCAGAGGATGAAAGCTTGCCACTCACACTGCAAAGTGGAGCTTTCTGAATCTCTTCTGGTTCCACATGCTGCCCCATTCATGAATTGTTCTTTGATCAAATAAACTTTATTAAATTTGCCTAGATATCTTAATTTTAACATAAGGAAAAAGGGTCTTTGCAGGCATGGTTATGTTTAGGATTTTAGGATGGGGAGATTATCCTGGTGGACCTTTAATGCAATCACATGTATCCTTATGAGAGCAGAGGGAGATTTAAGAATGAGACACATAGGAGAGATGGAGGCAAGGTGACCTTAGAAGCTGAGATTGGAGTGGTACAGCCACAAGCCAAATAATGCTGGCACCCACCAGAACCTGGAAGAGGTAAGGAACAGATTTTTACCCAGACACTCAGGAGAGAGTATAGCCCTTACTAACACCCTAACTTCAGCCCAGTAAAACTGATTTTGGACTTGGAGCTTCTATCCATCTTTTTTATGATAACCATCCTAGTGGGTATGTATTGCATTTCTACGCTGGCTAATCATGTTGACCATCTTTTCATGAGTTTATTGGGATTTGGAGAAATGTCTATTCATATCTTCTGCCTGTTTGGGTATTTTAATTTCTTTTTACCCAAGTTCCTTATCAGATACATGGTTTGGAAATATGTCCTCTCATTGTGCTAGTTGTCTTTTCACTTTCTGGAAGGTATCTTTTGAAGCACAAAAGTTTTTAATTTTGATGAAGTTCAATTTATCTACTTTTCTTTTATTATTCACGATTTTGTTATCTACAAAGGCTTTGTCTAATCCAAGGCCATGAAGATTCTTATATTTTCTTTTTATTATAACTATTAATTGAGCAAAATAATGGGTTTCTTTGTGACATTTTCATGCATGCACATAACATACTTTGATCATATCCACTCTCCCATTGTCCACTTTTACTGCTCCCCATCCTCTTCCCATTCCCTAATAGTCCCCAAGACTCCTATATTTTCTTCTAAGAGTTTTACAGGTTTTACAGCTCTTCTGTTTAGGGCTAGTATACATTCTGAGTTTTTTGTGTGTGGTGTGAGTTAGAGGTCCATTTTCATGCTTTGGCATGTGCACATCCAGTTGTCATGGCAACATTTATTGAAAAAATAATTCCCTCCACTGAATTGTTTATCATACTTGTCAAAAACCAATTGACCATGAATGCAAAGGTTATTCCTGGATTCTCAATTCTATTCCATCAATTTACGCTTCTATCTTTATGCTAGTAATATAATGTCTTAATTATCATGGTTTTCTGGTAAGCCTTAAAATCAAGATGTATGAGCCCTTCCAACTTTGTTAGCTAGAAATATACTGTCTTAATTATTGTAGGTTTTTGTTAAGTCTTGAAATCAAGAACCATCGGCTTTTCAACTGTTAATTTTCAAGACTGTTTAGACTATTTAGGATCTCCTGATATCCCATTTGAATTTTGGGACCATCATATCAATTTCTGAAAAGAAGATAGTTGGGGTTCTAATAGAGATTGCCCTGAATCTGTAGATTAGTTTTAGGAATAGTGCAATCTTAAATATATTAAGTTTTCAGACCCATGAATATTTATTTAGACTTTAAATAAATTTTTAAAATTTTTAATTAAGTCAGGTTTGGTAGCATTCCCAGTACTTGGGAGGCTGAAACAGGAGGGTCACAGGTTCAAAGTCAGCATGTGATAGCTGAACAAGAACTTGTTTCAAAATAAAATAATAAAATAGACATTCTGCCTCTGAGCTACATCCCTACTACAACACAAAAAAGTTTTTAATTGATGATTTTTATTTATTTGAGCTTTTTAATTTTCTTTCAAAAATGTTTTGTAATTTAGAAAACAAAAATTTCACATTTTTATTAAATTTATTAGCATTTTATTCTTTCTTTCTTTTCTATTTTTTTGGTAGTGGAGATTGAACCCAGGGGCATTCTACTTCAAGCCACACCCTCAGATCTATTTTATTTTTTAATTTAAAATAAGGTCTTGCTAAGTTGCTGAGGGTATTGCTAAGTTGTTGAAACTGGCTTCAAACCTGCGATCCTCTTGTCTCAGCCTCACAAGTACTGGGATTACAGGTGTGCACTACCATGCCTGACTACTATCTTATTCTTTTTTATGTGATTAGAAATAATGTTTTCTTAATTTGCTTAAAATTTTTTCATTGCTAATGTATAGAAATGCATTAATTATAATACATAAATTGACTTTGCATATTGATGTTTTACTCTGAACTCTTGCTGAACTCATTTGCTAGCTCTAACAATTTTTGAGTGGATTCCTTAAGAGTTTCTATATACAAGATCATTTCATCTGCAAGTAGTGACAATTTTTTCTTCTTTCTAATCTGAATGTCTTTTATTTTATTCTTTCCTAATTAGCCTTTAGTATAATATTAAATAGAAGTGACAAAAGCAAGCATCTTTGTTTTGTTTCTTTAGAGAGAAGGCATTTAGATTTTCAATGTTAATAATGATGTTAGCTGTGCTTTTTGGGGGGAGGTACTAGGATGAACCCAGGGGCATTCTACCTCTGAGCTACACCCCCAACCCTATTTTATTTTTTATTTTGAAACAGGGTCTCAATGCTGAGGGCCTAAGTTGTTGAAGCTGGCCTCAAACCCGTGGTCCTCCTGTCTCAGCCTCCCAAATACTGGGATTACAGACATACACCACCATGCCTGGCAGCTATGCATTTTTCACAGGGGCCCTATATCAGATTAAGGAAGTTTCCATCTATTCCTATTTTGTTGAGCCTTTTTGTCATAAGGGGCACTGAATTTTGTCAAATGCTTTGCTTTGCTTTTTTCTGCATCTCCTGAGATAATCATATGGTTTTTCCATTACTCTATGCTATAAATTAATTTTTGATGTTGAACCAACCAAAAAATTCCACGTTATCATGGTGCATACATTTTTTTTCTATGTTATTGAGCTTGACCCAATAGTATTTGAGGAGGATTTTTGCATTTATATTCATAAGAGATATTGCTCTGTAGTTTTCTTTTCTTGTGATGCTTTTGTCTATCCTTCATTTCTCTTCAATTTTCTAACTCCTACTCATTTTTATGTTCAGTAATATTTAAATGCTTGCTGGTAGGGCCTTAAAAACTAAGAGAATATCTTCTGTTCCTCATTGAAATACAGAACTGATTAAAAGATAGGCACAAAAATCATTTAGGTGGAGTTTATCATAGTTATAAATTAGATGGAGATCATTTTTATAAGTAAAAGCCCATTGGTGAATGTATCTCTATGTAACGCCTAAGGGCTTGATAATACCTCATCAGTGAATCAAACAGACTTACCTACCTCCATCCTCATCTTAGGAAAACATTGCTTTCATCTGCAGAGAGAGGGCCTACTTTCCCAAGATAACCCTAATGATGCTCAAAGAATAAACAATAACAAATCCCTTCTGTAGGCAGGAAGAAACTAAAGACTAGAGAAAGAAAGTAAAGATAAAATATGTAAAAACATGAGGCAAAAATCGAAGAATGTTACCCTAAAGAGAGCCCTTCACATGGAAATAAGTAAGAATTCTTACTTATTTCTAGGAAGTAAGCTAGGAAGTAAGAATTCTGCTGCTGCATCTATGGAATGTTTCAGGTACTATGCCAAGTCCTAGATATAAAACATGAATAAGATGCAATATCTGCTCTCAAAGAACTTTTGAGCCAGTAAGAGTGCTGACTACAGAAACTCATGGACATAGATTTGGTTATTGGTAAGGCTAAGATTCTACGGAACCTGAGTGAGAGTTATATACACATTGGATGTGCATCTGTTGATTCTCCACATTCTCATTGACAGGCTATATTTGACTAAATTCTGATCCATTGAAGCATCCCTAATGTCCAAATTACCTTCAGGGAATTCGCTAAATGATCAGATAGTAGAAGAATTTGGTGGCCTGCTGGAAGTACTTGGTGTAATTGGATATCCACAACAATTCTTTAGATCCTCCAAACAACAGCAAAACCTATTTTTCTGATTTAATAGAATGATGGGCATGATCTTTGTCTCCATGAACACAGACATGGTTTTATACTACAGCTGACACATTTTATATTAAAACTGGTAGTGTGATACTTCTTGAAAATAGAGTGTTAATTTTACACTTTAACTTATTTCTTCACTTATTTAGCATCTGGGTTTAATGTGAAGGTGGAACAAAATGGGAGATAAGTTCAGCAATGTCATAGAACATAAGCTCAGTGTAGAAAATCAACTGTGTTTCTATATTCTAGCAACAGACCACTGAAAAACAAAATTAGAACATAGCACCAAAATTTTCCTTAGATCTAAGTACATACTAATGTGTTCAGGATCTATTTGCTGAAAATCATAAAACAATGATGAAAGAAATGAAAGATGACCTAAATTAATGGAGAGATATGTCAGGTTCATTGACTTAAAGATTCAATGTTGATAAATTGACATTTCTCACCTGACCGACCTACAGATACAATGCAATCCTAATCAACATGATAGAATAATTTTCTATAAACCTAGACAAGTTCATTCTGATATAGAGTGGCAAAGGATTTAGAATAGCCAAAACAATTTTGAAAAAGAACAAAGTTGGAGAACTCACACTACCTGATTTTAAAACTTATCAAGCTAAAGTAACCAAAATATTGCAGTATTTCTGAAAGAAGAAAAAGAGATCAAAGGAACCAAGAGCCCAGAAATAGACCCATACAAGTATGGTCAACTGAATTTTGATGAAGATGCAAAGGCAATTCAATGGAAAAATGATAGATATTTCTTCTGGCAAATGGTTCTGAAATAACAGAACATCACATAAAAAAAATGGACCTTGACTTAAACCTTCTCTCTTATACAAAAATGACTCAAAAGGTAACATATATCTAAATTTAAAACATGAAACTATTAAACTTTTTTTTTGTGGTACTGGGGATGGAACCCAGGGGCATTCAACCTCTAAGTTACACCTCCAGCCCGATTTTATTCTTTTATTTTGAAACAGGGTCTCACTAAGTTGCTGAAGCTGGCCACAAATCTGCAAACATCCTACCTCAGCCTCCCAAGTACTGGGATTACAAGTGTAAGCCAACACGCCCATCTGAAATGATAAAACTTTTAAAAGAAAACATAATGAAAATGTCTATGGCCTTGGATTGGGCAACAATTTTTTAAGACATAAAACCAAAAGCAGAACCCAATTTTTAAATGTGATAAATTGGGCTTCATCAAAATTTTAATTTTTTGCTTTTAAGAGACACCATTAGGAGGATGAAAAGATAAGTGGCAATCTGGGAGACAATATTTCCATA
Source organism: Glis glis (assembly GCA_004027185.1). NCBI lineage: Eukaryota > Metazoa > Chordata > Mammalia > Rodentia > Gliridae > Glis > Glis glis. The sequence goes on from PVJS01003157.1 coordinate 21,844, forward strand.
TCATATTTATGAAAAAGGACTTATATGCAGAAAAGACAAAGAACTCATAAAACTCAACAATAAGAAAACAGCCCAACTTTTTAAAATGGTAATGATGAAAATTAAACTGACATTTCACTGAAAAATAAATTAAGTATGATAAATATGAATATGGAAAGATGTTTACTGTTATTGGTAATTATGTAAATGTAAGTAAAGGCTACAATACATGTCATATTTACTTATTACAAAACCCACAACAAAAATATTTGATAAGATCAACTGTTGACAAGGATGAGGAGCAAAAAGAATTTCTAGTGGAAATGCAAAATGATACAACTACATTGGAAAATAATTTGACAGTTTCCTTTGAATTTTAACACACATCATATGACTCAGAAATATCACTCCTGGAGACCAAACGGTGATGGCGACAGTGGCTGCAGTGGTGCCATCTTGGCAGGACCTTACCAGCAGCTATGAGCATTGTGGCTTCCACACAAGACCAATGGAGATACCAGCAACTTGTTGTGAATCCAGCAACTGCAGAATAGCAGCAGTGAAGGCGAGCAGCAACTCGCTCCATGCGTGACACATACCCAAACTGCTGCGTCGGGCAGAAGCGGCAGCGGTGCCATCTTGGTCAGACTGCACCGGCAGCTACTGGCATTGCGACTTCTGCAGGCCACCAACAAAGAAGCCAAGGACATGTTGTAAAACCAGCAGCAGAGCATCAGCGACAAAAGTGAACAGCAGTTCGATCCACATTCAGGAGAGTCCCCAGGGCCGAGAGGCCTGACCAGAACCTGCTGCAATGGCTGAGCCCACCCGTCCCCTAAAGATTAAGAGCAGCGCTCAATGAGACCATAAGTCAATGAGCCGCCCCAGTGGGAGACCACCCAGCATGGCCACTGGGACTGGCAGGGTCTGAGAATGTGAGGATTGCCCCGGCAGACTGTGGGATATGGTAGATGTGTGGATAAGCAGATAGTCCCTAGCAACATTTGCGTGGGACAGACTTGCAGCCTGTGGGTCACAGCACCCTTATAGAGTCCCCAGGGATCACCACAGTGACATCTGCTGCTTCTGTAGGCAAAGAGAGACACAATCCCAGGGCCCCCTGCTGGTGACACCTATCATACGTGTAGACAGAGAGAGACATAGGGACAGCTCAAGTGGAGAACGTAGAGACCCACACTTGCAGTGACAGGGGCAATAGCGGCACTGGTTGCCTGCACAGGTAGTGAGGGGTACCAGGCAAGGGTCCCAATCATTGAAGGAGACCAAAAATTGGGCCTGCAAATGGACATTATACTGAGCAAATGAGAATAACCATTCAGTAAAGACTATTTACCTTTAAGGCTCACCTAGTAGCAACTATCTACCTCCAGAACAAGAAACTATAAAGGGAGAGAGATTATACATAGGATACCTACAGAGTGAGAGAGAGAGAGAGAGAGCTACCAAAAGCAACAAAGGTATAAACATAAAAAACCTGAAATCATGAAAAGAAAGAATAGCAAAGAAACAATGAGCTCCCACAATCCCACAACAGAACCCACCAACACAGAAGTGCAAAGATTGCCAGAAGGACAATTCAGAACTTTAATAGTAGAAACGATACCGGATTTCTGAAAAAATTTCAGAGAGAGCCTGAAAGAATGAAGGATCAAATAAACAAAGAATCTGACACCCTGAACAGGAATCAAAAAGAAGCTCTAAAGGAAGTGATGGATGCAATAATTGAAATGAAGGCATCATACAGACCATCAACAATAGACTAGACCACATGGAAACCAGAATCTCACTCTTAGAAGATGACTTCTCCAAAAATGAACGCATAGTATATAAATTAGAAAAAACAATTCGACAGCATAAATTGGACATTGACGAGATCTCAGCCACTCTTAAAAGAGCAAACCTAAGAATAATAGGCATAGAAGAGGGATTAGAAGCTGAAACCAAATGAATCAATAATCTATTCAGAGAAGTAATATTAGAAAATTTTCCAAACGTAGACAAAGAGGTCGACACACAGGAACAGGAAACATAAAGAACCTCTTAATAGACAAGATCAGAGAAGAAGTTCACCACATAATAATCAAACTGACTAATGTAGAGGCCAAGGAGAGAATCTTAAAGGCAGCAAGAGTAAAAGACCAAGTAACATTCAGAGGCAAACCAATAAGAATCACTCCAGACCTTCCAAACCAAGTCATGAAAGCCAGGAGGGCCTGGAGTGACATATTCCAAACTCTGGAAGAAAACAACTTCCAGCCAAGATTTATCTACCCAGCAAAGATATCTATCAAATTGAACGGGGAAATAAAAGCCTTCCATGACAAACAGAAGCTGAAAGACTTTATGTCTTCCAAACCAGCACTGGAGAAAATACTCAAAGAGATTACTTACAAAGAAGAAATAATAAGGAAATGACAGAATCAGAGAAACAGTGATTTCCATCAAACAGACAACTAGGCAAAGAACAAACACTACCTCAAACAGAAATTAAAACTCAAAATGTTAGGAATTAAAACCCATCTCACAATAATCATGCTGAATATAAATGGCCTCAACTCCCCAATCAAAATACAAAAGGTGACAAATGGATTAAAAATCACAATCCATCTCTATGCTGCCTGCAAGAAACACACCTTACAAGTAAAGATACTCACAAACTAAAGGGGAAGGGATGGAGCAAGGTAACACACTAAAAGAACTCAAAAACAAGCAGGAGTACCAATTATGATATCAGATAAATTAGACTTCGAACCTAAACTTATCAGAAGAGACAAAGAAGTTCATTTCTTACTGGTAAAAGGAAAAATCCAGCAAGAGGATATAACAATATTCAACATTTATGCCCCAATTTATGCCCAATAAGAAGAGTTTCATAAAAGAAACTCTTCATGTCATTAAATCACACATAGATCCCAATACAATAATATTGGGACACTTCAACACACCTCTCACACCACTAGATCTGTCTTAAAGACAAAAGGTCAGAAAAGATTCCTCAGACCTAAGGAACATCATAAACCAAATGGACCTAGTAGACACATACAGAATAATCCACCCAATTACAGCTGCATTCACATTTTTTTCAGCTGCTCGGGGAACCTTCTCTAAAATAGACCATATCCTAGGCCACAAAGTGAGTACTAGCAAGTTCAAAAAATGTGACATAATCCCCTGTGTCTTTTCAGACCATAATGGAATGAAACTAGATATCAACTATAAGAAGACCCAGAGAAACCTCATAAACACGTGGAGACTGAACACCACACTGCTGAATGAGGAATGGGTCAGAGAAGAAATAAGGGGAGAAATTAAGAAATTCCTAGAAACACATGAAAACAAAGCCACAACATATCAAATCCTCTAGAACACCCTGAAGGCAGTATTAAGAGGAAAATTCATAGCACTGAGTGCCCACATAAGAAGAACAGAAAATCACCAAATAAATAACCTAATGACACACCTCAAAGCCCTTAAAAACAGGAACAGTCTAACCCCAAAGCCAGTAGAATACAGGAAATTATTAAAATCAGAGCAGAAATCAATGAAGTAGAGAATAAAAAAATACAAAAAATCAACAAAACCAAAAGCTGGTTCCTTGAAAAAATAAACAAGATAGATAAACTACTAGCCAACCTAACCAAAAGAAAGAGAGAATCAACCCAAATTACTAAAATAAGAGATTAAAAAGGTGAGATTACCACCGACAGCACGGAAATCCAGAGGATTATCAGAAACTACTTTGAAAAACTATACTCCAACAAAATGGAAAACCTAGAAGAAGTTAACAAATTTCTAGATATGTATAACTTTCCTAAGTTGAATCAAGAAGATATAGAAAATTTAAATTGACCAATAGCAATCAAAGAGATTGAAGCAGCAACAAAGAGTCTACCATCAAAGAAAAGCCCAGGTCCAGATGGTTTCCCAGGTGAATTTTATAAAACCTTTATAGAAGAACTGATTCCAATACTCCTCAATCTATTCCATGAAATAGAAAGAAATGGGACTCTCCCAAATACATTCTATGAAACCAACATCACATTAATACCAAAACCAAACAAAGACAGCTCAAGAAAAGAAAACTACAGACCTATATCGTTGATGAACTTAGATGCAAAACTTCTAAACAAAACACTAGCAATGCGCATTCAAAACCACATCACGGAACTCATACATCATGACCAAGTCAGGTTCATCCCAGGGATGCAAGGCTGGTTCAACATATGAAAAACAATCCATGTGACCCACCACATAAACAGAACTAAAGACAAAAATCACATGATCATTTTAATAGACGCTGAAAAAGCATTTGGCAACACCCATTCATGATAAGAACACTGCAGAGAATTGGAATAGAAGGAACATACCTCAACATCATAAACGCAATATACAATAGGCCCACAGCCAACATCATACTGAATGGGGAAAAACTTTGAGAGTTTCCCTTAAAAACAGGAACAAGACAAGGATGTCCACTGTAACCACACCTTTTCAACATAGTACTTGAGACTCTAGCCAGAGCAACAAGGCAAGAGAAGGAAATAAAAGTACAAATAGGAAAAGAGGAACTGAAACTATCTCCATTTGCAGATGACATGATATTATACCTAGAAGATCCAATAAACTCAAAGGCTCATAGAACTGATCAACAAATTCAGCAGTGTCTGGATACAAAATCAATCTTAAAAAATCAGAAGCTTTTCTGTATGCCAAACATAAATCCACTGAAAAAGAAATCCAGAAAACATTTCCACTCACTATATCCCACAAAACAATTCAATACTTCAGAATAAACCTAACCAAGGAGGTAAAAGACCTCTACAAGGAAAACTATAAAACATTGAAAAAATAAATTGAAGAAGATCTTAGAAGATGGAAAGATCTCCCATGCTCTTGGGTAGGCAGAATAAATATCATCAAAATGGCCATTCTCCCAAAAGTGCTCTACAGATTCAATGCAATGCCCATTAAATTACCAAAGTCATTCTTCACTGACATAGAAAAATCTGTCCTTAAATTCATTTGGAACAACAAAAAACCCAGAATAGCCAAAGTAGTTCTCAGAAACAAGAACCTCAGAAACAAGGAGGCATCACAATACCTGACTTCAAACTATACTACAAAGCCATAGTAATAAAAACAGCATGATATTAGCACAAAAGCAGACACATAGACCAATGGAGCAGAATAGAAGACTCCGATACAAATCCACACGCCTATAGCCAATTGATTTTTGACAAAGGGGCTAAAAACATCCACTGGAAAAAAGATAGCTTCTTCAACAAATGGTGCTGGCAAAACTGGCTAACCACATGCAGAAAAATAGAGATAAACCCCAATTTCTCACCTTGTACAAGAGTCAATTCAAGATGGATCAAAGACCTAGAAATCAGACCAGAGACCTTGCAGCTACTTGAAGAGGGCATAGGTCCAACACTTCAACACATGGGCACAGGTAAAGACTTCCTCAACAAGACTCCAAAGGCACAGGAAACTAAAATGAGGATCAATATGTGGGATTGCATTAAACTGAAGAGCTTTTGTGCAGCAAAGGAAACAATCAAGAACCTCAACAGAGAGCCAACAGAATGGGAGAAGATTTTTGCCAGCTACTCCTCTGATAGAGGACTAATATCTAGAATATACAGAGAACTTTAAAAAAAGCACCACTAAAAAAATCCAATCAAAATTGGGCAAGTGAACTAAATAGACACTTCACAGAAGAAGAAATACAAATGGCCAATAAATGTATGAAAAAATGTTTAACATCATTAGCAATCAGAGAGATGGAGGGGGGAAGAGGGAAACCCACTATGCACACGATGCATATACACAAACTTATCGGAGTCAATCACTATGCTGAGCACAGAAAGGAGGGAAGGGGGAGGGAATAGGGTGGGATATGAAGGAGGGCTAAATGAGCAATGTGTGCATGCATGCTTCTGCTACCCTGACACTTATCAAAATGTATAACTACAATGCACCAATAAATGAAATTAAAATAAATAAAAATAGAAAAGAAATATCACTCCTAGATATTTATCAAAATGAAATGAAATCCTATTATGTTCATGTACATGAGTTTTTATATTGTTATTGTTGTTGCTGCTGTTGTTGTTATCATTATTATTATTATTTGTACTGAGGATTGGACCCAGGGGTGTTCTACCTCTGAGCTACACCCCCAGCCCTATTTTATTTTTTATTTTGAAACAGGATCTCACTAAGTTGCTGAGGGCCTTGCTAAGTTGATCCTCCTGTCTCAGCCTCCCATGTACTGGGATTACAGGCATGTGCCACCACACCTAGGTTAGTATAATTATTGATAATTGCCAAAACCTCAAAACAATTCAAATGGCTCACATCTGTAGAAATGAATTAATTGTGGTCTAGCCATACATTTAACTATTATTAAACAATAAAAAGGAACAAACTATTGATACACAGAAAAGCATAGATGAATCTCAAATGCATTTTACTAAGTGAAAGAAGCCAGACTCAAAAGGCTACACATCTATGACTCTATTTATATGACATTTTGGAAAAGGCACAACAATAGGTATGGAGAACAGACCAGTGACTGCTAGGAGTTGGGAGTGGAGAGAGTAGTAAGCACAAGGGAATTTGATGGGGGTGATGGTACTGTTCTGTATCCTTGCATTTGCTGAAACTCATAGAACTCTATATACACACACACATACACACACGAATGAATTTTCTGTAAGTAAAAACTAAATCTTAAAAAGTGGGGGGGGCAGTGTCAGGGAGATTTATGAAAATGTATTTCCTAAAAATGTTTAAGAACAAAAAAGCCAGGCATGATGGCACACACTTGTAATTTCAGTACTTGGGAGGTTGAAACAGGAGGGTCGCAGGTTTGAGACCAGCCTCAGCTATGTAGCAAGACTCTCAGCAACCTAGTGAGACCCTGTTCCAAAAAAAATTTCTTTTTAAGAAAAAGGGCTGGGGTACACTTCAGAGGTAGAACAGCCTTGGGTTCAATCCCCAGTAACACACACAGAGAGAAAAGAGAGCGAGAGAGAGCAAGAGAGCAAGAGAGCGAGAGAGCGAAAGAGTGAGAGCGAGAGAGAGAGAGAGAGAGATTGAGATTATTAGCAGCCCTGAATGTTTTTTGTGAATCCAGTGACTTATGGAGCTCTTCATTTAGCTCTTGGTGATTTTTATGTTGTTTTAAAAACACTAGTTAACAACAAGGATATAGCTCTGGTTTTCATTTTATTCCTGAAATTAAAGTGGTCAGCAAGGCATTGTGAAAAGCATGTTTTCTTTCACTTTATCTTAAAGCCCAATACAACAAAACAGTTTCCATGGTAATGGCATTTTTTTTAATTCAACATCCAGACAAATAATTGTATAAAAATGCATGGTCAAATGATGCAGAATGTGTTACTGCCAGGGATAAACCAGGCTTCTTGCTAAAGAATTGGCCACTTTAAAACATTTCTTTATTTTTCTAAGAGCTAAACCAGTGTCCCACTCTTGCTCTAACCTTCCCCACAGTTGGGAAGGGAAACTTTAAGGTCTTCCTCTAGCTCTCATCTGTCCCTGAAAACACATACTGGAGAGGGGAGAGATTATTTAAAACATCTAGTGGAGAAGGGGTTTCACCACTGCCCATGTCTGAGCGTTGAATGTAGGTGTGGTTTTTGTATGTATGGTTCTTTTTTGAGAGAAGCGATGGAGGATAATTAAAGATGAATAGTTGATGAGTTAATAAGTACTTGTCAGGGGACAGCTGTGGTTGCAGGGGAGGTTTCAGCGGTGAGATCCCCAGCCAGAAGAAAGCTCGCAGAGTCACCGTCTGGAGGAGAATAGCAGCAGCTTCATTTTACAGACCTGTCCCTTAGATAGATAGGGTTCTGGGGAAAATGGCCTATACCCATGCCAGTGTGATGTGCACATGTGTGTTGTGTCTTGCCTAGTGATACTTATGTAACTATATACACATCTGCAGCTGTGTGGGATGAGCACTTATCTGTGTCTGTGCTGGCAGGGTCAGGTCCTCACCACCAGCCTGTACTTCCTCTGGGCCCCACACTCCACCCCCCACAGGATGGTGGTGCACAACTTGACCCAGAGAGCATTATATTGGGCCCCAAAACCACAACAGCAATAGAGGGTACAACAGGTGACTATTAGTCCTCCAGTCACACAGGCAAGGATAGTCAATACCCATCTCCAGGAGGAGCCCAGTGATTTCCACCAGGTTGTAAGCGGGTCCTTCTGTAAGGCCTGAATAGCCTGTATTCATCTGCATTCATCTCCACTAAGCCTTGCTGTACCTGCTGCTGGTGGTCTGGAATGTATACACACACTCTACATGGAGAAGAGCACACATTCCACCCTGGGAAGCAGTAAACATATCTAATGCCATTCTATTCTGCAAAACCACCTTCCATATCTGGGTGGTTTTGTCCATTAAAAGGGAAAGAGCCTGACGGAATGTATTTAAAGCTTTGGCAACATGTTGGGCTAAGGCTTCTACCTGTAACTCTACATCTATATTACCACCCCTTAGAACAAACAAGGCTAAAAGATAAAACCACCACACACTCATGGTGCCAGTGGTGATATATAGGGTCCCAATTATTAGGCTTATGGGGGAGAGTCAGTACTATTGGTCCCTTCCTCAGATACACCTTTCTGTCCAATGGGCAGGGAGGTGTGGCCAGGCATAATGTCCGAAAACCCAGAAATAGCCATCTGGGAGAAAAGCAGTGAGCTTGGTCCCTATTAGTTTCCACCCATTACACCACCAGTTGGTATCTGGTATATGAGTGACATTTTCGTTGTTGTTGTTGGCACTGGGGATTGAACTCAGGGGTATTCTACCTCCGAGCTCCACCCCTAGCCCTATTTTTTTTTATTCTTTATTTTGAAACAGGGTCTCACTAAGTTTCGGAGGGCCTCACTAAGTAACTGAGGCTGGCCGTGACCTGGATCCTCTGGTCTCAGCCTCCCAAGTACTGGGATTACAAGCATGCACCACCACGCCCAGCTATGAGTGACATTCTGACATAGTTCTTGGGGCAACCATCCAGCATTTCAATTGGTCGGAGACTAGTTTACCTGTTCTATACAAAAAGGTGCTATCTACATATTCCCCCATTAGCCATCCCCACCCATTTTCTCTAGCATATCCCAACAAAGGGGGTAGGCATTATTACAGTTTGGGCACAACATGTCCTCTATTACATAGCGTTGCTCATTCCATTCTGGGTTGCTGTGGTTCCAGGTTCATTAGGTAGCCCAGTTGTCTGCAGTAGTGGAGGCAATTTGCCACAGGAGACTTTTGGCTGCTTCCACTGGTAGCTTAATGCAGTCTTGCAAAGGTATGTTCCCAGGAGAGCAGGCTTTTCCCTGCCATTAATCTGGACAGTAGGACAGGGCAGAAAGAGAGACCATCATAGGTAAGTCCTTCCCTTCTGGGAGGATATAGGCAACATGCTCATCTTTTGAGAGAACAGTGAACAGAATAGTGGCCACTCCAGGGTGCTGGTACCACAGCAAAGCAGCCTGGGTAGGAGGTAAAGGGTTGGGAACACCCTCCACAGTATACAATGGAATAGGCCAGTCTTATGACCTGCATACCTTTCAAAATCATGCCTTCTGCTTGTGGGGGAAGCATGACCTAGCAGGTAGCTATCTGAGGGTCCAGTTGTAGCTGGGTCTTTTTTCCCAGGCCCCATGGCTCCAGGAGTGCAACCCATGGCTCCTGAGACATCTGCACATGCCAGGGCCACTCCCAGACACCCTGCCAGCCTGGGGCTGAGGGTTTAGGTGCAGGGAGTAAGAGCGCTCTTCCTCTCCCCTCTGGTCATAACTGGGGTTCCATTCCTGTGGGGCATTCCTGCTACTATGTTATCTAAGGGGGGTGCCCAATGTGGTGAGGTTGCTCATTTAAAAGCCACACTGCCACGGGCACTTGTGCCCACCACCTCTTCCAATGGGGGGGCAAGGCCTTCAGCTTTTCTTTTAGGAGTCTGTTAAAGTGTTTAATCATTCTGGCTGCTTGGGGCCGGTAGGGAATATGCAACTTCCAAGATATATCATTGTCCTTAGCCCAGGTCTGTAGCTGTTGTCCTATAAAACAAGTACCTCTGTCACTTGCCACTACCAACGACCAACCATAAGCCGCTGACAACTGTTCAAGGGTGGCTACAGTATGTCGCCGGTCAGCCTATGCTACAGGGTAGGCAAAACCCAAACCTGTGGCCATATCTACTGCTATCACAATATACCAGAGATCCTGATCCATCGGCAGTGGGACAATATAGTCAACCTGCCATTCCTGGAAAGGTTGAGTACCTCAGGGAACCTGTCCTAGGGTTGTAGGAACCCTATGTCTCTGTGGGTGGTATTCTGCACACCAAGGACACTGATACAGCATCTTGCATTTGAGCGTGGCTAAGAGGCAATCCCCACTGCTGGGCTGTGAGCCCCATGGTGTGGGAACCTATATGTCCTAACTTCTTATGTAACTATGGCGCTATTGATAAGGGTTCCGGGAGTAGTCAGAGAGCCCGAACTTTCACTAAAGCATTGGCAGCATCATTATGAGGGGCCTGCCAAGACCTATGCTCCAGAACTTGAGGTATAGCAGCTCCTTCCCAGAGGTCCTGTTTCCACAGGTCCTTGCCCCACAATGGGTGGTGCCCAATCAACCAGTCTTGTGCTGCCAATCGGGGAAGCCACAGGTTAGCCCTCGGTAGACTGCCCAACTGTCTGTACAGACATGCAAGGGCCCAGTCTCCTTCATGAGAACTAACCAGACCACCTGGAGCTCAACCCATTGACTGGAGTGTCTGGCACTGGTCTCATACTAAAATGTTTCCATGGAGGGCTATAAGGTCACAGCTGCCCATGTGGATGGTTGTCCATGACAGGAGCCATCAATATTCCATGTTTCCACAGGTATAGGGGCTCTCCCTTTCTCATAGGGACTTGGGGCATCTCCCACTTCCGTCGGTTCTGAGGGACCTGTCTATCAGAAATGTACTGCCCACAGCAGTGTGTAACTGTTAAAGGACTACTAGAAAACTGTGCTCGGTGCTCTAAGTATGTTCCTGACTTTGTCAGAGTGCAAGCTTGGGCTATCTCTGTCCAGGGGCTCCGAGTCCAGGACCTCAACCAGCCTTCAATAGTGGAGGAGGTCTGCAACACCACTGACCCATTACAGTACCATAATAGGTTTACAAGCTAAGAGGGCTATATATACAGCCACTATTTATCAATGAGAGAATAGTGCACCTTTGCCTCTTTCCATAGCTGTGACCAAAATACAATTGGGCTATTCCTAACACCTTGCATCTGCCATAACCTCCATCCAAAACCTGTGTCATCCACTTGGACTGTTAGCAGGAAAGGAAGGGCAGGGTCTACCACCTCCAGAGTTTGTCTTTGTGCCACTACCCTCTTGGTGGCAGTAAATGCAGCCTCCAGTTCAGGAGTCCAACCCCAAGTTGCCCCCTTATGGACAAGATGGTGTAAAGGGTGCATAAGCATAGCTAAGTGAGGTATAAACATTTGCCAAAACCCCAAAAGACCCAGATACATCTGTAACTGACCATTTACAGTCAGGGATACACTTGTATCTTATCTATCACTGCTTTGGATATCCCCTTTGACTTACTCAATTAGACAACTTCCAAAAATTTGACAGAATACCCAGGTTGTGGAGCTTGTCCTTGTTGACAGCCCACCCCCATTCCTGGAGAGCAGCTTAGAGGCTACATGCAGTGTCTTCTAACTTTGTAAGAGAACAGAGGTTAGCATAATATCATCAATATAATGGTACAATTGTACAGCTTCGGGTTTCTGCCAAGAGGCCAAAACCTGTGGCACCAAACCATGACATAAGGTGGGACTATGTAGATATCCCTGGTGGCAATACCAAAAAGGTCCATTGGTGCCCTTTCCAGGTAAAAGCAAATTGTTCTTGGCTTTCTGGAGTAATGTCCATGGAGAAAAAGGCATTTGTCAAGTCTACAACATAATGGAACTGTCCCAGTTCATGCAACAGAAGATCCATCAACTCTGAAATATTGGGTACCACTGCATGCAAGGGCAGTGTCACTTTAACTCCTGATAGTCTACTATCATGCACCAGGAACCATCAGGTTCTCTCACTGGCCACACGGGAGAGTTGAATGGACTATATGAGTCAGGTGAATTACATTTGCCTCTTCTAGCTTTAATATCTTCTGTCCAATTTCCTCATGCCCCCCTGGTAACTTATACTGCTATATGTTTATAAGCCTCGTGGCTTGGGGAAGTTGTAAGGGAGCATGATGGGGATGTCCTCGAGTGATGATCTTTACCACATGCACCCACAGCTGGAATTCTCTAATAGTTGTCTGCACAGTCAATCCCTGTAACAAGTTCCACACTCACGTTGATTCAGCTATAGGGAATATATACATGTCATACTGTTTAGGCAGCAGGTGTCCGATTCCCAAAGTAACCGGGTTTTAAACATTTTAAGCATACTCATCTCGAGTATGATCTGCACCAAGTCTAAATAGATAGTCCACTTACAGTCTCCAGCAACTTGCTGGCGTCATTCCAAACCATGCAGGCTGCAGAGCTGCATGATCAGCAAGTCATCCCGGTGCAGCTCAGCTAGGGGAGTGGTTCCTGTCACTTGCACCCAGGACAGTTATACAGCTCCTCCTCCTTACCCCACCACTAGGACCCCGGGCACAGCTGCTATTCCCCAGCAACGGCAGCTGCAAACTAGTGGAGCTATGACCTCAGACTCCTGGCTTGGAGCAGGACCTCCCAGCCTGAGACCATTTTATCAGCTCCTCTTCATTGTTCCTTTGTATGGCGTGGTCTGCCAGGTCCCTGCTGTGTGTGCGCTGGCATCCCAGCCTTTTTGCCCGCACACCCCACTTCCTGCACTGCCCTCCCTGACTGCCCTGTCAGAGAGGAGCATGGGGGCTTCATGCCCAGGATGCATAGTTCTAGCTCCTGTCCTGCTGCTTCTCAGTGTACCACTGGGATGTTTGGCTCCAGTGCCTCCAGAGCCTTCCAGACCTCATCCTACTAGATATGAACATCATCCCAATCCTCTGGCAGGGTCCACTCCACCAGATATTCCACTATCAGGATACAGGGATGCCAAGGGCCACATTTCCTCCACCCTGTGTACTTCCTCCCAGGGCTGCTCATCCAGAGAGGTACTAGGGGAACTCATTGCATCCTGCTGACTATGCCAATTGTCAGGGGTCCAGTCAGGGGCCAGATGTGGTTGCAGGGGAGGTTTCTGCTGTGAGATCCCCAGGAAGAAGCAAGTATGGAGAATCACCATCTGGAGGAGAACAACAGCAGCCTTATTTTACAGACCTGTCCCTTATACAGGGTTCTGGGTAAAATGGCACACATCCACACCAGTGTGATGTGTACATGAGTATTGTATCTTGCCTAGTCATATTTATATAACTATATACATATCTGCAGCTATGTGCGATGAGTGCACATCTGCGGCTAAGCAGGGTGAGTGAGGTCATATTCTCATCACCAGCTTGCACTTCCTCTGGGCTCCACAGTACTGCTCTCTTTGTCTCTACAAAATTGCAAATTAACTTGGCATTGGAGAGAATCTTAGAGACATCATAATTAACTTTGTTCAGAGATTAAAAAGCAGTAGCCCAGTAAGAGGTTACACAACAGGCTGTGGCAAAGCTGTAACTAAAGCCTCATCTTCTGACCCCTGATCCTCTACCCTGGGCCAGCTTCATGGGTATGTGGCATGTGAAATCTCAGAGGACATGATGCTTAGAAGGACCCTACTCTTGGCTTAATGCTCTGATGTTCCTGTCTTGAAATTCTTAGCAATTTTTTAACTAAAAGCCCCATATTTTCATTTTACACTGGACCCACAAATTATGTAGCTAATTCTGATCCTGCCCTCTAGCCAGTAGAATGAAGAAGATTATGAGAGATAAGGAAATTTCAAAAACAAGCCAATTTTATAAAAAGAAAGACTCCTTATGCATCCAAGAGAATATCAGCCAGAGAGGGGCTAGAAAACGTGTGAGGTGGGAGTAAAGTCTCTCTTTGGCTTTAATGGAGCCCTGTTTGTATTTTTTTTAAATATGTGCTCCATACATTACTACTCAATAATTATTACTCCCATTTATGTTATTTCAATATTTGTAAAAAAATACAAAGGTTCTTATTATAGGACACCATTCCCTGAAAATTATACATGTATTTTTAAAGTATTTTCTCACTATCAAACTGTCTTCCTTTGGATAACCTTTTTTTCCAGACAACTTTTTTTTCTCTGCTTCCTGATTAATCACATGCTTATTGTTCCATTCTTTTGTGGGTTTCAGTGTTAGAAGAATAGACATTATCACTGTACTCACTTTATTAGAGTAAACAACTATAGACAAGAGCAAATCTACAGTTCTAAGAACAGCTCTGCTACTAACTGTGTGACTTTAAGTTTGCTTTGTTTTAACCTTTTTGGTCTTCTCCAAAACAGGTGAAATGAAATGACTGTGATATGAAATAAAATTTTATAGCATTCTGAAACCTAAAGAGTTGATTTCAAAAAGATTTTAGAGACTTCTGAGTATTAGTTCAGCATGTAAGGAACTTAGCCATCATTCCCATTGATACATTAAGACAAAAAATGCTAAACAAAGTGAAAATCAACAACTTTTCTTAAATCCATCGGAAAACTGGAGTCACAGTGCAAAACACTGCCACAGAATTTTGAGAGGCAACCAAGCAGATACTGAGAGCCACAACTTACTGGAGCAGAAACTTGGAAGCAGAAACCTCTGAGAGAATTGGTATCAGGGTAAGAAAACAAACTATAATTGATGAACTGCAGGAGACTCAGCATGGACAACTGAGAGTTAAAAGTTCTGACAGGGTACTAAGGGAACACCCAGCTGCAGCACCTATGAGCCTTTAAATTAGAGGGGAGGAAACATACAACTGAAAGCCCCTTCTAGCCTTCCTGTCTCACTTAAGGTTGGGAAACCTAAGAAGCATTTCTAAAGGTTGCAGCCCAGGGACATAGGATCACTAAAGAGATGGGCCTAATCATGTGACTATAGATGCATCCCCTCCCCTAACACCTGACTGCCGTACTTTATCACCACATCAATAAGAACTAGGTGTGGGTGTGTGTGTGTGTGTATGTGGGGGGGTTATCAAGACTATCGACAACCATTTCTTTTACCCAGCATATCATGTCTAACTTTCAAACAACATTACAAAGCATAATGGGGGGGGGGGTGCCTTAAAGAGACACACCAAGCATCACAACTAAACTCAAATATGGCAAGAGATATGGGAATTATCAGACTGGGAATTTAAAATAATGAATATGCTAAGAACTCAAGAGAATGAGAAGATAAGCCATAGACTGAGAGAAAATATTTCTAAAAATATATCTTGAAAAGTGTTGTTAGCTGGGCATGGTGGCACACACCTGTAATCCTTTGGAGGTTGAGACAGGAGGATTGCAGGTTCAATACCAGCCTCAGCAACTTAGTGAGGCTCTCAGCATCTTAGTGAGACCCTGTTTCCAAATAAAAACTGAAGTAGGGCTGGGGTGTAGCTCAGAGATAGAATGCCCCTGGGTTCAATTCCCAGTACCACAAAAAAAAGGATTGCTATCATATACAAATGCTATCCGAATTATACAACTCTTAAAACTCAATAATAGAAAACAGACCTACTTTAAAAATTGGTCAAAGACATGAACTAATACCTCACCAAAGAATTTATGCAGATGGCAAATAAGCAAATGAAAAAATATCCAACATCACATGTCATTAAAGAATTGGAAATTAAAACAACAATTAAATACCACTGTATACATATGAGAATGACCAAAATACACAAAGTGACAGCATCAAATGCTGACAGGAATGCAGACAAAGAACTCTCGTTCGTTGCTAGTGGGAATTCAAATCATATTCTGAAACATGGTTTTTCAGTTTCTCACAAAACTAAACATATTCTTGCTATAAGATCTAGTAATCAAGATCCTTGGTATTTTCCCAAACAAATTGCAAACATATGTCTACACAAAAGCCCGCACACAGATGTCTATAACAGCTTTATTCATAATTGTTAAAACTTGAGTGTAATCAAGATGTCCTTCAGTAGATAAACAGATAAACAAACTGTGCTACATCTGGCAAACAGACTATTATTTAGCACTAGAAATAGTTATCACCACAAAAAGATAAAAGGAAACCTTAAATGCCTATTGCTAAGAGAAAGAAGTCAATCTGCAAATGGCTATATACTGTATGATTCCATTATATGGCATTCTGCAGAAGGAAACATTATGGAGTCAGTAAAAGGATTAATTGTTGCCAGGAGTAAGGGGGAAGGAGAGATGAACCAGGGGAGCACAGAGATATATATGTCATTATGCATTTGTCAAAACCCATGGAATGAACAACACCAAAAGTGAAACTTAATATCAACCATAGACTTTGGGTGTTTGGATGATAATGATGTATTACTTTAAGTTCATCAACTGTAACAAAAGGAATGTTGATAGTGGAAAAGGCTGTGCATATGTAGAGGAAGGAGGTATATAGGAGACCTTTGTATATGCTGTTCAATTTTGCTGTGAATCTAAAACTTCTCTAAAGTTTATTTTTTACATAAGCAAAGGTCTCTAGTGGAAAAAGTAGATCACATGCAAGAGCAGATGTGATATAAGTAGAGAGATGGAAATCTTAAGAAAGAAATTCTAGAAATTAAAACACACTGTAAAAGAAACAAAGAATATTTTTGATTATTAGTAGACTGGAAACAGTAGAGGAAAGAATCAAAGATCTGGAAGACATACCAACAAAAACTTCCAAGACTGAAATGAAAAGAAAAAAAAAAGATTGAAAAACTAATTCACCAATAAAAGTATAAAAAATTGAAACAAAATATCCAAGAACTGTGGGACAAATACAAAAGGCATAATGTATGTATAATACGAATTCTAGAAGGAGAATAAAGAAGAAATGAACAAAAGAAGTGCTGGAACCGAGAATGACGAACTTCCCAAAATCAATGCCAGATGCCAAATTCCAGCTTCAGGAAGCTCAGAGAACACCAAGCATAAGAAGTACCCTCTACCCATATGTAGAAGAATGAAATTAGATCGCTCTTACCCTGCACAAAAATCAACTCAAGATAGATCAAAGACCTAAAAATTAAGCCAGAAACTTTGCAATTACTATAAGAAAACATAAGACCAACTCTCCAACATATAGGCACTGGTGGAGACTTCCTCAGTAAGACCCCTAAAGCTCAGGAAGTAAAATTGAGACTCAGTAAATGAGATGTCATCAACTTTAAAAGTTTCTGTGCAGCAAAGGTTACAATCAAGAGTCTGATGAGAGAGCCTACATATTGGGAGAAAATCTTTGCCGGCTACTCCTCTGATGAAGGACTAATATCTAGAATACATAAAGAATGTGAAAAACTTAACACCCCCAAAAATAATAACCAAATTAAAAATGGGCTATTGAACTGAATAGACACTTCTCAGAAGAAGAAATACAAATGGCTAATCATACAAATCAAAATTACCCTGAGATTCCATCTAACTCCAATTAGAATGGCAATCAAGAATAAAAAAAATAATAAATTCTGGCAAGGATATGAGGAAACAGGAACTCTTATACACTGTTGGTTCAATTGCAAATTAGTGCAACCACTATGAAGGTCAGAGTGAAGGTTCCCAAAAAACTAGGAATGAAACCACCATATGGTCCAGCTTTACCACTACTAAAGTTAGAATACTATAGTGATGCATGCATTCCCATGTTTATAGCAGCACAATTCACAACCACAAAATTATAGAACCAACCTAGGTGTCTGTCAATAGATGAATGAATAAAAAAAAATGTAGGATATACACATAATGGAATTTTACTCAGCCATGAAGAGCAAAATAATGCCATTTGCAGGAAAATGGCTGGAACTAGAGAATATTATGCTAAGTGTACTCAGCCAGTCTCAAGTCAAGGGACATATGCTTTCTCTCATATATGGAAACTAGAACAAAAATAGGAAACAAAAGGGGCTTCAGTCAAATGAGGAGAGAGACCAGTAGAATAGTGGAAGGAGATTGGGGGAGGGAGGTAAGGGTGGGAAAACAAAGCTATGGAAGGGAACAGCTGAAATAAGGTATATCCATGCATGAAGGCATAACTATCACTCTTGCTAACATGTATGGGGAGAGAGGAAGGGAGTGTGGAGGGGGATACTGAAGGAAATACACCATATGATATATGCACGCATTTATGTTTCACTTTGAATCTCACTGTGATATATAATTACAATGCACCAAAAACTATAAAAAACTAAAAATACAATAAATAAATAAATAAATAATAAAAGGATGGATCCCAGACAGGAGCAGTGCTGCACACCTATAATCCCAGTAGTTGGGAGGCTGAGAGAGGAAGATTGTAGGTACAAGGCCAGTCTCAGCAACTTAGCAAGACACTGTTTCAAAATAAAAAAATAAAATAAAATAGGGCTGGAGGTGTAGCTCAGAGGTAGAATATCCCGAGATTCAATCCCCAGTACCACAGGAAAAAAGGAGGAAACCTAAAATCTGCATTAAAAACTCTGCCTAAGTCCTTGGCTGATCCCTGAATTGCACATGCTTAGGGCAGACTCCAAAGTTATCAGTGAACAGATGAAAACCAACAGAACTGAGCAGTTTAATTTGCTGCCCACCACAGTGGTAATGAAGTCTGAAGTTTGACTGAAGCTAAATCAATTTCATACTAGAATAAAAATCAATAATCCTTAGAGAGATATCAGAAGAATCTCTAAAGATGTCATCCACCAGATATAAAATACAATTTTTAACATTATTAGACTTGAAAAAGGAAAAACAGTAGGAAAGTGGAAAAGCAGCTCATTGAAAAGAAGAAAGAAAATACAAAATAGCTATACTGTTGCAAGGTTCCTACATTTTACGTAATATACACAATAATGACTCTAAGTAGGCTTCAATAAGTCAAAGATGCATATTATAACCCTTAAAGAAAACTCTAAGCAACAACAATAAAGCAAAAAAATCCAGCAAAAAAAAGACCAACGAGTGAAACAAAATGGCATTGTTTAAAATATCTGACTAACTCAAAAGAAGCTAGAAAACCTAAACATAAAAAACAAGGAAAATAGAAAACAAATAGCAAAATAATAGACACAAATCTTAGCATATTAATAATTACATTAAATGGAAATGGATAGAATCCTGATTAAAAGATAAGAGATTGTCTGGCTGGCTTAAACAAAATAAGATTTGAATATACACTATCTTCAAGAAGAACTTTAAGAATATAAAAACAAGCCAAGTGTGGTGGCGCACAATTGTAATCCCAGTACTTGGGAGGCAAAGACAGGAGGATCTCAGGTTTGTGGCCAGCCTCAGCTACTTAGTGAGGTCCTCCACAATTTGATGAGACCTTGTTTCAAAATAAGAAATAAAATTGGGCTGAGGGTGTAGCTCAGAGGTAGAATGCCCCTGGGTTCTATTCCCAGTGCCACACACACAATAAAAGAATATAAAAACATACAGAGAATGAAAATAAAGGATGAAAAATATGTCATATAATCCAGAAGCATAAGAGAGCTGTTAAGACTGTATCAAAGTTATACTGATTCATACACTAAAATCATTACTATTTGTATTATGGACGAGAAAGTAAGAGAAATAATGATGAAGATTTTAGAAAATAACATACAATTTGTTCCTAATATCAAGTTATAAAAAGATTTTAAAATCAAAATGAGTTTGCGCACATAAGTGCACACACACTCGTACACACACACACACACACACACACACACACACACCCCACATACTATAAAGGAAAAAATTACTGAATTTGATTATAGTATTGGAAAAAAGGGTATCAAAACAGGTACAAGGAGGGAAAAGATATTAGGGACAGAGGTTTTTTATTTTTTTTTTTTAGATTTTTAAAAATTTATTAGTGCATTGCAATCACATATCTTGAAGGATTTCAGGGTGGTTGACATATACATGCACTCCTCGGTCAATTAGCCCTCCCCCAATTCCCACCCCCCACCTCCCCCCTCTCTCCTTCCTGTTTTCAGCATAGTAGTTGACTTTGATATCTTTGTGTAAGTCCATCCTGTGCACCAGTTTGTTTCCCTCTCCTTCCCTCCCGTCTCCCCCAGTTAGTTCACCTTCTTCACTCATCTGAGGTTTTCTCTCTTTGTCTGGAGTCCCTCCTGAGGGGGGTAGTGGCTCATCCTCCTGTGACCTCAGTACTGGGGTACTCCAGAGGCGGGCTGGGGGTCGCCCGCCCTGCATTCCCAGCACTGGGGTGAGGGGTTCTCTGGGGGCAGGACCAAGAGGTCGCCCGTCCCATGTCCCCAGCGCTGGGGGTCTCCGGTGGCGGGGCAAAGGGCTTGTCTGCCCCACGTCTCCAGCACCAGGGGGAGGGTGGTGGGGTGGGGTTCTCTGGGGGCAGGGCTGAGAGCTCGCTCATCCTACATCCCCAGTGCTGGGGGGTCTCCGGGGATGGGACCAAGGGCTCACCCGCCCTGTGTCTCCAGTGCTGGGGGGGTTCTCTGGGGGCAGAGCCAAGGGCTCACCTGTCCCTCCATCCACAGTGTCGGGGGGGTCTTCGGGGGTGGAGCCAAGGGCTCACCCACCCCACATCTCCAGAGCCAGGGATGGGGTTCTGTGGGGGTGGGGCCAAGGGCTCGCCTGCCCCGCATTCCCAGCACTGGGGGGTTTCCAGGGGCGGGGCCAAGTGCTCACCCGCCCCACGTCCAAGCACCGGGGGTCTCTGGGGATGGGGCCAAGGGCTCACCTGCTGCGTGTCCCCAGTGCTGGTGGGGGAGGGGATCTCTGGGGGCGGGGCCGAGGGCTCATCTGCCCTACGTCTCCAGTGCTGGGGGTCTCCGGGGGTGGGGCTAAGGGCTCACCCGCCCTGCTTGTCCAGCGCTGGGGGGGAGGAGATCTCTGGGGGCAAGGTCAAGGGCTTGCTCACACCGCGTCCCCAGTGTGGCAGTGGAGTATGATTCATCTGCCTATATCCTCAGTTCTGGGGCATTCTGGGACGGCGTTGGGCTGCTCATGGGGGGCCGTGGCTTGCCAACTCGTGTTCTCAGAGTTGGGCTGCTCCTGTGTATGGCCACCTCATCTTTGTCTCTCCTCATAGCACTCATTGCGGGACCAGAGGCTCACAGCCCATCCCTGAATTCATCGTCGTTATAGGTGGAGGTCTGGGTTGACTTGGGCTTCATCATGTTGATCAGTTTCAATGGAGGTCTACAGTCGGTGTTTTCACAAGGATCTGTTGTCTCTTTGCTGTTGGTCTTCAGGAGTCACAGTGTAGGCGTGGCCCCGCATAGATGGTGCCGTCACCTCCATTCTTCACTTACCAGGTGAAATGAGTTGAGATCTGTACAGTCCCCCGCTCTGTCCACTGACTCGCACTCTGCTGCTCTTTGGCTCTATGTTTTGTTGGGTTTGGGCTGTTCTACTTTTCTTGTTAAGAAGCAGTCTTCTTGCTGGCCAAGTTCTGAGTTTCAGAGTACCAGCAACATGCTGCCTCCCTTTATCTAACTCATCCATGTTCTCATTGCTGAGCTGCTCTAGGGGGCCATGCCATATTCATCCATGTCCTCAGTGCTGTGGTGTTCTGCACCGGTGCTAGGCTACTCCAAGGGGACCATGTTTCAACCGCTCTTTTTCTCAGTGTTGGGGTGCTCCTCTGTCTGGCTGCCTCATTTATGTCTCTCTGCATCACTTTCTTTGTGGGGGCTGAGGTTTGCATCCCCCCCTTTGCAGTTGTCGCCATTGTAGGTATGGATCTGGTTCGACATGGGCTTCATTATGGTCCAGTGTCGACTGCTTTCGATGGTGGACTATAATCACTGGTTTCACAAGAATCAGCTTTTGTTTTTTGCTGGGGGATTCTGGGGGCCACAGTGCTGGTGTGGCTCAACCAAGATGGCGCCTTTGTCTCCGCTCTCCGCTTACCAGGTGAAATGCTTTGAGCTCCCTACCGCCCTCCGCTCTTTCCACTGACTCGCATTCTGCTGCACTTTGTCTCCCATTGTTTTGTTGAGTTTTGGCTGCCCTTCTTTTCTTGTCAAGAAGCAGTCTTCCCACCCGCCGAGCACCGACTCTCAGAGCGGGGGTGAGACACTGCCTCTCACTATCAAGCCATCTTGGTTCCTCGACAGAGGTCTTTTTATATCTGTAGGAACTCCAAATCAATAAAAAGATATATTACTCAATAGAATTGAAAAATGTGGGAGAAACTTAGGAAAAAATAATGAAAGTATCTAAAGGATCAATAAATATATGGTATTTTGTTCAACCTCATTTCAAATCAAATAATTACAAGTTAAAACTAGAATAAGCCAGGTGTGGTGGCACATACCAATACTTAGGAGGCTGAGACAGGAGGATCACAGGTTCAAGGACAGCCTCAGAAATTTAGCAAGACCCTCAGCAATTTAGTGAGACCCTGTTTCAAAATTAAAAAATAATAAGCCGGGCGTGGTGGCACACGCTTGTAATCCCAGTACTTGGGAGGCTGAGACAGGAGGATCCGGGTTCGCGGCCAGCCTCAGCTACTTGGTGAGGCCCTCTGCAACTTAGCGAGACCCTGTTTCAAAATAAAGAATAAAAAATAGGGCTGAGGGTGTAGCTCAGAGGTAAAATGCCCCTGGGTTCAATCCCTAGTACGGCAAAAAAAAAAATAAAATAAAATAAAAGAAGGGCCGGGCATGGTGGCGCACACTTATGATCCCAATACTTTGGAGGCTGAGACTGGAGGATCCAGGCTCGTGGCCAGCCTTGGCTACTTAGGCCCTCCACAACTTAGTGAGACCCTGTTTCAAAATAAAGAATAAAGAATAAGGCTGGGGGTGTAGCTCGGAGGTAGAATGCCCCTGAGTTCAATCCCCAGTACAGCAAAAAAAAAAAAAAAAAAAAAAAAAAGAAGGGCTGGGGGTATAACTAGGTGGTAGAATTCCCCTGAGTTCAATTCCCAGCATATATATATGCTACCACTCTACTTCAAACCACTTAGAATGAGATACCACTCTATTCCAAACCAATTAAAAAAATTAGAGAGTCTGAAAATACCATGTGCGGTGTAAGAAGCAAACTGAAATGCTAGTATTGCATTGCTGGGAGTACAGATTGGTAGAACCACTTTGAAAGAGCAAGTGGGCAGGAGCTACTAAGACTGCATGTATGCATGTCTTGTGATTCATCAAGTCTACCCCTGAGTACATTCCCTTGAGGAAATCTTATATATTTACATCAAGTTACATATATAAGAATTTTCCTAGCAGCCTTGTTTTTAACAGTCCTAAATTGGAATTTTGAAAGCAACAAAGTATCTATAAACCCTAGAATAAATGAATTTTGGTATATACCTGCAATGTAATACAACCCAGCAAAAAAAAAAGAATAAATAAAAACTATACAGAACAAGATCATTCCTCTTAAAAATAAAGTAAATATTAAGTAAAAGAAGCAAAGATGAGCCGGCCATGGTGGCACACGCTTGTAATTCCATTACTTGGGAGGCTGAAACAGGAGGATCACAGGTTAGAGGCCAGCCTCAGCTACTTAGTGAGGCCCTCTGCAACTTAGTGAGACTCTGTTTCAAAATAAAGAATAAAAAATAGGACTGGGGGTGTAGCTCAGAGGTAGAATGCCCCTGGGTTCAATCCCCAGTATGAAAAAAAAGAAGCAAAGATGATAAGATAAATATAATACAAATTACAAATTCATTTTTACAAAATTAAAATTAAGCAACACTAAAATACATTGTTTAATTATACATACCATTATAGTGAATTTTTCAGACTATTTAACTATAATCAGGCATTTTTTATGTTTTTACACACAAGGGAAATATAGCTAGAGACCTATTTCAATAGCTATTCTTCAAAGATATGTTTTAGAGGAAAGGAGAATAGTTAGGTAGTAACTTAGATATAGAAAGAATGAGAATCTGGTTAAAGGTAGTATTTTTTTTAACCGATACTCAGCTGAGAACCAAATTGATGAGTGAGTAATTAATTTCCAGAATAAGGCTTAATCTCAATAAAGTTCATCAGAAAATTGTGCAGGCACTCTCCAAGTAATTCCAGTCTTCTCCAAAAAAGTTGTTGTGCATTCCATCACGGAGAAGGGTTCTATTAAAGACCAGGCTTGGACAACTTTTCTTTTGCAATACATAGTACACAAAACTAAAAAGAAAAAGCAGAGAAAGAAAATCATTGCCACAAAATGTAGAGCAGTGGTGACGTGGCAGAGAGAGGGTGAGGGCGGTGGTGCTTAAGAGAAGGCGTTTCCAGAGCACTGTCCATGTTCTCTTGTGCAAGTACAAGTATATGGATGGCTTTCTTTTATTTATTCATTAAACCATACCTTTACTTTTTGGGTACTTCACATGTATTCTATTTCTCAGTTTGAAAAGTGGAATAAAAGGGCAGAGAAGAAGAACTCTAAGGCATAGAGCGATTGATTTGTATTTTTCATGTGAAATGTGTTGCATGGGCGCAAACCTTGATAGGATAAAGCTGAATTCTCGAGTCTTCCAACAAGTCTTCACAAGCTTCCCCAACTCAGAGTGAAGAATGCTTCCCCTCTGTTCTCACAGAAATCACTGTTCAGACCTCTCGCTTCAGTCAGCCGTGAGCTGCCTCCTCACCATCACGCATGGGCTGGTCCTTAGCCTTTCGCATGTACGTGCATAGTCTTCCAAGTTATGTCTTGGCTCAAAGTATCCCCTTGATATATATTTATTGATAAGAAGCAATGCAGTGTCCCAGTGTGTACACCACATCATAACATGTTAAAGTAGTGTTCCAGTATTTATCATTATCATTTCTAAAACACTCTCTCCACTCCAGTTTTGAGTGTTGGACATGGAATTTCATGTTCCTCCTCTACTGGTGAGGACCTTAATTGTACTACCTTTGTGAGGGATGGACTTGATTCTGACTGTGAGGAATGGACTTATGTCTGCTTTCCTGATATGAATTAACTTTGCTATTTCCATTTAAATCGCAAAATCCAATCATTCTATCAACAAATAAGTATCTACCATGTGCGTATCACCATGACAAGACATAGTGATGTAAGAATTCCTGAATTATTTTTCCTCCCTGTCAAACACATTTATTGGTAGACATTAGCAGTCAGAATACACAATTTATGCCGGGCGTGGTGGCGCATGCTTGTAATCCCAGTACTTTGGGGAGGCGGAGACCGGAGGATCCGGTTCGCGGCCAGCCTCAGCGCTCTCTCTCCCTGTCTCTCTCTCTCTCTCCCTGTCTCTCTGTCTCTCTCTCTCTTTCTCTCCCTCTCTCCTTAGTGAGGCCCTCCGCAACTTTGTGAGACCCGGTTTCAAAAATAAAGTATAAAAAATAGGGCCGGGGGCATAGCGCAGAGGTAGAACGCCCCTGCGTTCAATCCCCAGTACCGCCAAAAAAAAAAAAAGAAATACACAATTTATTAGTTAGCACAAATCCTTTCCCTTTATAACAGGATTGTGCAACCAAGCCATCAAAATATAATAGCTATGACGTTGTGGAGTGAAGTCCCAGACCAAGATACACATTTTCAAAGGTGATAGTTGAAAATAATGATTACAAAACTCTAGAATCCCACACAGGCATCCAGGCAATAATAATAATAATAATAACATAATGACAACAACAATAAATAAGCCACAGGGGAAGGAATAGGACTTGGGGAGAAAGAATTCCTCAGGGAATTCTGAGCTTTCTCTTACCTTTCTTTCTCCAAGAATGAGGCGTGGGAAAAACAATAACACAGTCTAATGAGAGTATGTTCAAGGATATTTCCTGGGAATTTTCTGAAGAGGATTTCTGTGGAGAAAATTCTTGGTGTTCTAGGAGTCTCTCCCTGGGAAAGGGGAAAGTGAGTGCTTCCTCCTTGACATCAGTCAAGAAAAATCAGACCACAGGGAGCACTCTGAGAAGGGATCATTAATCTCACTCTGTTGCATGGGAGTCCAGTGCCTGGAAACTCTAAAACACCACACTGGCTTGCAGCTTTGGCAGTCAGAGAGAAGAGGAGCTGATGGTGCATTTACTGTGCTTAATGAGGCAAAGATGAAGGGGGCGGGTCCCCACAAACTCAATGTGTGACACATACAAGTGAGAATAAGCCATTCGGGTCTGGTCAAAAGGAGCTACCTACAAGAAACTGAAGACACACTCTTGAGTTCAATCCCTGGCACAAAAGGAAAAAAATGTAAATCAAGTGACATAATTTCTCTGCTCAAAATCCTCCAATGGTTTTCCCCAGCACATGAAGCAGAAGCCCAAGCTTACCATGACCTACAAAGCCCTACACCAGGGGACCTCACGCTCTCCACCTCTATCTCCTTTGCTCTGCTCTCTGCACAGCAGGCACCCTGGCTTCAGTTCCTCAAACCCCTCAGGGCCGCTGCCCTTGCAATTCCCTCTCCCCAAAAGATTCAGTGCCTTTGAGTCTTTAGTTACGTTCTTCATAAGGCCTTTTCTCTGATCCCCATTTAAACTTTCAACCCTTCCCTTTTCCTTTGTTAAGTTTTCTCTTATGCTCTCACACTATCACATATATGTGTGTGTACATATATATAAATATGCATATCATATACTACATATGCATTATGTATATATGTACATTATTATATGTAGTAAATATCTATAGTATAATTATACCTGTGTATTTGCATGCATATATAGATAGAGATATGTGTGTGCATATACATTTATATATGTCTCCCACCAAAAACATAATTTCCATGAAGGCAGTGTTTTGTTCACTGCTATATACTGAAGGCCTAAACCAGTGCCTGGCACAGAATAATTGCTCAATAATTATTTGTTGACTGAATGCTCATGAATAAAATATAGGCGGTTGTTCCCAAGAGAAAGCCAAAAGAGAAGAAACAGAAAGTCCCGAAGAAGGAAGCCAGCAAATCCACATAGACCTTCACTGGAAGGAATAGGTCTCAAGTCTTTCACATGACTCAGTGCAGATTTCATTCAACATTGGTTATGATCTATGTTTTTCCCTTTTGTTCTTGGTGTTTAATAAAGAAATCTGCAACTCTATCATTAGAGCATCATCAATCATTCATATTATGCAGTCTGCTCGGGCAGCTCTGATAGGAACCTCCTGGGTTGGATGAAAACTCTAACAAGCCAGGAAACAATTCAATGGACATACAAGCTGAGGGGAAATCCTAGGATGGGAATCGTAAAATGTTATTTCCCTGAGCTGAGTAGAGTAACTTTCATGGATTCTAGGCAGTGGTGAGAATACGTTTTCTTAACTCCAAATTTTTCTAGAAATGTGTCCCTACCTATAAAATTCCTGGATCCAGAATTCAAGTATTATAGGAGGCAAAAAGCCACGAGGTGGCAAATGAAAGCACAACGGTAGACTGCAGTGTTAAAGCTGTCTTCTCAACGCCCTTCTGCATGACTCCTACAGTCCCTTTCAAGATAACCAAGAAACCCGAAGGTGATAAGAAAAAGAAGCACACAATATGAAAATGAGCTGGAGAATATATAATCAGCATCTCGGATCCAAATAAACTGCTTAAAATGCACACACTTGTGCACACACGTGAACACACATGGCACACACAGTCCCATGCACATGTGTGTCCCTTATTCCAATAGGTCACAAAAGAACCATGGCCCTGAAATTCTCAAATGTTTATGGCTTATTATACATAGGAGTTCATTCACGCTACTATGCACCCCTCTCAACCTATTTCTGCACAGTGAAGCCAGCAAAAAGTTAAAAATGAAGATGCTTGTGGCTTATCCAAAGTCCTCTGCTCATGTCTTTATCCATGCCATTCCTTTTACCCATAAATGCCTCAACTCGGCTTCAGCTATGAAAATTCTATTCACCCTCCCGATTCTAGTTCTGGTTTGCCTCCTTCATTATGCACTTCCATAACTGACCTAGTTGGAGATCTCCCTCCACCCTGTGATCCCCAGAGAGAGCCTGTGATATTTTTAAAAAATCCCTTCTGCGTAATTGCAGAGTCAAATAACATCCAGGTCAATGTTTCACAAACTGTGCTCTGAAGAAAACATTTCATTATTCTTCAGAAAACCAAACCAAAACAAAACAAAAGTCCCTGGTTGAATAGCATTAAAAAAAAAAAACCTACACACTCTATTCTTCTCCTGGAAATTCAATGCCTATTAGCATAGTAAGGGCTCTGAAAATCCTACAGTGAAGAAATGGGTTTAATTTGGTTTGATCCAGTATTCCCCAAGCTTATTTGAACAAAATGTCCCATTTATATATACCAATAAGCCCTTCTCAGAAAGCTACTTTTACATGGAACACAGCCTAGGATATATGGATCTATTAAAACTTCTTCAAGGGAAGAGATGATGAAATTGAGGTCTACAGAAGTGAAATAACTGAATAAAGACCACAAGCCAGTTGGTTGAAGAGCCAGCAGTGCGCCCCACATCTCCTGCCTTCCAACCCCGATTATCCTTCACTACAGCACTCTGATCAATATTATAGTATGGAATTGTATGCTTAGGATATTTGTTATATCTCACCAAATGTGTTAGACATTGAAATATTTTTGGCAGTACTTTTGGAGGAATGTACTATAGGCACAAAATAAAGCCATTTTTAGCCCAATAAAGAATCCCTAGATGTGACTATGAACTACATTATGATGTGAGACTATAATGCACCAATAAAAGTATAAAAAATAAAGAAAGAAATAGTATACGAAAAAATTAGTCAGTGAAGCTAATATCAGTATAGTTCCCAAGGATCAGAATTCATACTAACAAACTGAATTTACCAAAATTCTGGAATGCCCTATGGACAAGGTGTTTAAAAAAGGCAAGTTCAGTATCACACTACACAGTAGGGAAAAATATTAAAAATAAATAATTCCCCCTGGGGTTTGCTATACAGTATTTATTCCCTTATCACAGGTCTTTGCCTAAAAATAAAAACAACAAGAATGTTTTTGTTGAATGAGTTCTCAGCCGGGGTTATCATTTATGGCAGATATTACTGCTTGCCCATCAACAGCTTCCTCCCTTGTTTTTCCTTCCTGATTTGGACAGAGTGCGGACAGTCACGTGCTCAGAACACATACTCAGAAAAGGTAAGCTCCTCTCCTATCTGCCAAAGATAAACTATGATTGGTCCATGCCAATCTTGATCATTATAACTGCATTTTCCAGGGAATTTAAAAGTGGAGCCAGGTGCAGTGGTGCACACCCGTAATCCCAGTACTTGGGAGGCTGAGACAGGAGGATCACAGATTAGCAGCCAGCCTCAGCAACTTAAGCAAGGCCCTCCACCACTTAGTGAGACCCTGTTTCAAAATAAAAAATAAAATAGAGTTGGGGGTGTAGCTCAGAGGTAGAATGCCCCTGGGTCCAAACACACCCCCCAAAAAATGGAAAGTGGAAATATGACCAATATATAAGGAAGTGTACTGGGTTTTCTAGAGAAGACATTTACCCCCAATGAGAAGAAAGGGAGTAGATTAGGCCCACTTTTTATACCTTCCTATATTTGTATGCAGTTGTAATAAAGAAGCCAGAGAACAAAACTAATATATTGAGACGGGCAGAACAGAAGAATGGGAAGGGCTGGCTTGGGCCCTCGATTCCATCACAGAAGCCCTGAATTAGCTGCAGTACCTCCTGATTCCAGGCTTATAATGTAAGATAATAAAAAGCCCATCTGACTGCTGACATCGATGACCATGCTCCCTCATTCTCCTCACTCCACTTCAAGCAGCTTCATCTTCCTTTTAGTTAGTTTTGGAGCAGCAAGGTCTGTCTTGCTACTGCTAGGTCACAAGTCCATCCAATTTCTTCATTTATTCTTTGAAATCTCTGTGCTGAAGGTCTCTGACTTGCAGTTCCTTTGGGATACG
The DNA here is from genome assembly GCA_004027185.1 of Glis glis. Classification (NCBI taxonomy): domain Eukaryota; kingdom Metazoa; phylum Chordata; class Mammalia; order Rodentia; family Gliridae; genus Glis; species Glis glis. The sequence continues at coordinate 51,834 of PVJS01003157.1, forward strand.
TCAGGAGCAAGTCTTTTAACTTCCTCTCAGTAATAAACACCCTGTCAATGTCCCCATGCTTAGCTGTTCACCTCCACCAACCCTTCCTAGGACACTTTCCCTCCATACAATGCTATTTTCTTTCTCCCTTACACTCTTCCAGACCATAACTTTTCCTTTTTGTTTTTGCCTTCACCCCAGAAATTAATAGTTCTCTGCAAGTCCACTGGGTCACCCTAATGCAAATATTTAAACACTTAAGATCACCAATACCCACTGCTCTTTTCCAACCTCGGAGGATGGGGCTCTTGCTCCTTCCCCCAAATCTTTAGGAATGAATATTTTAGGTAAAGTTTGTATTTATTAATTAGTCAGTATTGCTGTGTTATAATTGTATATCATAGTGAGATTCATAGTGATACATTCATATATGCGCACAATGCCACTTGGTTTGCTTTTCTCCCCATAACTCTGCCCTTCCTCCCTGTATATGATAGTGATATTCACAGTGATACCTTCATATGTGAACATAACATTATTTGGTCTGTTTTCTTCCCCAAACCTCCTCTCTTCCTCCCCACATCCCCTTCCTCTAGTCTACTGGTCTCCTCATTTTCACAAGGCCCCTTTTCTTTCCAATTTTCTCTCTACATTCCACATATGAGAAGAAGCATGTGACCCTTAGTTTTCTGAGTCTGCTTGATCTCACTTAACATGGATTCTCCAGTTCCATACGTTTTCTTGCAAATGACATAGTTTTTGTTCTTCTTTATGGCTGAGTAAAACTCTATTGTTGTATATACCACATTTTCTTTATTCATCTGTTGATGGACACATAGGTTGGTTCTATAACTTGGCTGTTGTGAATTGTGCTGCTACAAATATGGACATGTATGTATCACTATATTATTCCAACTTTATTTTTTGGAAAGATAGCAAGGAGTGGTATAACCAGGTCATACTGTAGTTATATTCCTAGTCTTCTGAGGAACCTGTATACTAATATTCATAGTGGTTGTACTAATTTACAACCCCACCAATGTATAAGCATTCCTTTTCCCTCTCATCCTTGCCAACATTTAGTATTTATTTTTTGCATTCTTGATGACTACCATTCTAACCGGACATAGAATCTCAGTGTAGTTTTGATTTACATTTTCCCGATTGATAAGAATATTGAACATTTTAAATATATTTGTTGGCCATTTGTATTTCTTATTTTGAGGAAGTGTCAATTTAGTTCAATTGCCCATTTATAGATTGGGGGCTTTCTGTATTAATTTTTTGGAGTTTTTTATGTATTCTGGATATTAGTCTTCTTTCAGAAGAGTAGCTGACAAAGACTGTCTTCTATTCTGTGGGCTTGCTCTTCATACTCTTGTTTCCTTTGCTATGCAGATGCTTCTTAAAGTTGATGCCATTCCATTTATTCTTAGTTTTATTTCCTGAGCTTTAGGGGTCTTATTGAGGAAGTGTCTGCCCATGCCTATACAATGGAAAGTTGGTAGTATATTTTCTTCTAAAAACTACAAAGTTTCTGGTCTAATTTCTACATCTTTGATTCATTTTTGAGTTGACTTTTGTGCAGGGTAAGAGATAGGGGTCTAGTTTCATTCTTCTACATATGGATATTCAGTTTTCCCAGCACTGTTTATTGAAACATATGTTTTGTCAAGGATCCACTCACTGTAACTGTGTGGATTTGTCTCTGTCTTCTGTTCCATAAGTCCATGAGTCTGTTTCTATGCCAATACCATGCTGGGTTTTGTTTATTTGTTTTTACTATAGTTTTGTAGTATAATTTGAAATTAGGTATTGGGATGCCTCCAGCATTGTTCTTACTGCCCAGAATTGCTTTGGCTATTCTGTGCCTTTGTTCTTCCATATGAATTTTAGGACTGTTTTTTCTAGTTTTGATCAAAATCATGAGGATTTGATAGAATTATGTTGAATTAGTAGATCACTTTTGGTAATATGGCCATTTTGACACTAATTATTGTGCCTATCCAATAACATGGGAGTTCTTGAAAAGAATATTTTAATAAATGAAACAAGGAAAGATTTTACAGTTTTATCCCAGGCCATCCTGCCTTCTTGAAACTCCTTGGTTAAAAAAAGAGTTCCAAGATTTCTTTTTATCTGCTGAAGTTCTGAGTGGTATATTTATCAGTACTCAATAACTATTTTCTAATTAATTTACAAAAAAGTAGATTAAATTAATTTATTTCAAGAAAAAGAAAAAGGTCAGGAAAAGACATTTGGTTCATTGAAAGACATTTGGTTAATTTGCCTAAATAGAATGACAGAATTGGGTTCTGTAGATGCAAGGGTATTCCAACAATGATTTCAGAACTGACTTGTTGAAAATAGGAGGACCTTAATTTTAACACCTCATATCTGAGCAGTGTTCATTACTTACAAACAGCCTTTGTGTCTATTACTCAGCCAACCATTCCTCATGTGATAGATCTTATTTTTTAGTTATAACAAGTTTGTACAATGACAGTGGTAAACAATTTGAGGATCAGAATATGATCAGAAGTCACTAATAAACACATATTTCAAGTATAAGTGGATCTGAAGTTTATTAGAAAAAAATGAATATGTAAAAAAAAAACCTCTCCAAAACAGAATCCAATGTCTTAGGCCAAATCTAGGACATTGTTTATTTCTGAATGTACTGCCGTAACAGGACACTGTCAAAACAATGTATCCAGACAAAGGCAAGCAAGATCATGTCTGGAAACTATCTCAAGTGACAAATGAGAGAATTGGGAATGTTTAACCTATAAAAGAAAAAAATGTCAAGGATGATATCATAGGTGTCTTTAAATTCAACAGCTGTCAAGTGTAAAGGAGGCAGGATTCTTTTTATTATGCTTCTGATAGCAGAACTAGTGCCAATGAGCAGAAATTAAAAAGGGAAAGAATCAACCTAAGACCACAGAGAATTTTTCAATACTCACCTCTACCACTATTCTCCAAAGTTCTATGCTATTCCACTTAACAAAGAAAACTTTCTAAAAACTAAAGCTGTCTAATAATAGAACAGACTATCTGGGAATTGAAAATATCTAAAGAGTTTCTGATGTTCTCCTTCAGAAATTCTGTGAGATGGATTCTTATATTGGCAAGAATCAATAATCTCTAGAAACCCTTACAGCTCAAAGACTCAATGATTCCATGCTTGGAGAACTTCCCAAGAATCATTGATCAATTTATTTGTGTGATGGATCTTATCCTCAAAGTAGCAAGATAACTAAACATATATTTTAATAAAATAAGGTTAGACAAAATCTAACCCACAATGATCGTCACTGAGCATTCTCAGCACCTAGAACACTACCAGGCATAGAGCCAGGAAATCAATAAATATATGTGGTTTAGTGAATGATATAACTATCTAAATATTATGTAATTCTAACATGTTTCTAAACATTTTCATACATATTAGATCTTTCAACAAAACCCAATGGGACAGGCTAAGCAGTCTGGTATGCCGATTTTATACATCCTGTTTTGTTTCCCTCCCCCCAAGAATGCTTTTCATTTAATGTTTATGGCTTTAGATTTCATCAAAGGTCATTATAAGAAAAATCCATTACGATAAGAAAAATCCATCACGAGAATATCTTAGGTAAAAACCCATGATTGAAGCCATCACTGTCCATGAGGCCCATTTCATAAGAAACATGACGAATTACTCTGGCAATTAATGACGGAACGTTTCCCTTGCCACACTCATCTGTCTGCTCTGTCCTCCCTCCCACCTTCCATCCCTTCCTTTTCTTTCCTGAACAAGATGATGGGGACTCTATAAGCAAATGTAATTCCTTTTCTGTCCCCAGAAGTTACTAAGAAATTCAGTCAACCTTGCATATTTCTCTCCAGATTCCACCCTGCTCCCCTCTCCCTCCCCACACTTGTTAGTGAGATTGGAAGTGATAACTTCATACGTGGACATAGCATTACTTGAACTGTTTCCTTCATCAACTCTCCTTTTCACCCTCACCACCCCCTTCCCCAGTCCTCTTCCACTCTTCTACTAGTCTCTCTCATTTATCTGAAGTCCCTTTTGTTTCCTATTTTCTCTCCAGCTTCCATATATGAGGAAAAAATACAACCTTTGACTTTCTATAACTAGAGAATATTATGTGAATTGAATCACCTTAAAAAGCTAAAAATGAGACACAAACAGAGACCAGGAAAAGTAATTAAAGATTTGTCACTAACCCAATCACCATCAAATCCCATCGAAAGGGGCAAGTGGCTCAAAAAAAGTGACTTTTTTGAGCCATGTTCCAGCCGTTTAAATTTCAAAGAAATACTTTAAATTGCTTGAATCTGCTTGAATGTCAAAATTCCAACTTCGACAGGACCTTTGGGGAAAATGTTGAGAAGCATTTATTGGCCCAGTCCAGCAAAACTGTCCTCCAGTTCCTCTGTCAGACCTTCCAACAGGAAATCTTTAAAGCAATGTTTTAGCTCTACCACTGACATCTCCCTATAAACTAATGTGATCTTTGGCAGGGAAGGCTGTTTATTTAGGTGTGTGAAGGTTCTGGCTGTTAACTTGGAGGAAAAGTTATTTCTCTATCTCCTTTCAGAGACCATCCAAGTACTTGTTTAACAGAGTGAACACCCATGACACACAAAAGAGAGGCTGGGCCAGACTTCTGCAAAACTAAGTGGTGAATCTGTCTGTGACACTTCCCTCCCACCTCTGTTGGCTGTGAGCCCCATCCCCTACCACCAGCTGTCCGCAGTCCTGAAAAATCCACGGAGGAGGTACCCTGGGCTCTTTTTTGCCAGGATTTTTCTGTTATCTAATTATCTCTTTCATAGGTAATTTTTCTCTTTCCTTTCAAGTAAAGTTGAACTGATAAGTGTTCCCAGGAACATCTAAATTTTAATCAATGCCTTATTAAGAATGTCAAAAGGTTTTCAGAGCATAAAGGACTGAAACTCAACTGACAGCATTTGAGGTTCTATGATGGATATGAAGGAAATATTTATGGGCTTACAGAAGTTAATCACCCCATAAAAGTCAACACCTACTACCCCTGTGTCTAAAGCTGACCTATGAAGAGATGGACATTTCCCCAGAGGCATTTAGGAGAATAAAATTATATAACCTATAATATATATTATCTAATTATACTATATATTGGACAGATGGATGTGTGTGTGTGTGTGTGTGTGTGTGTGTGTGTGTATACACACAAATGGAGAGAGAGAGCACACACGTGTGTGTTTCATGCACACCCAGGTTGGGTAGTTTTCTTAAAATATTCAGGGGATATATTTTGAAGGTCATACAACCTTTGCAAATGTTTACATAATCCTATCTTGGCTGGCTACAAAGTCATTCTGCAACATCAATTAAGGCTGTTTGTTTTCTGCACTAATAGCTCATTCCCAGCAAGAATCTTGTAGGCAGCCAGGTGACCTCCAAAGAGCTGGTTCTTAAAACCCCATGAGTCCAGTTCACAAAGATGAGGTTCCAAAAACAGCAAGTCACTGACTCTATGCTGCCCAGCCTTCCATTTATCCTGAAAAGTGTAGGATATCCCACAAATTATAGCCACAGGGATGCTTTTGAAATTGATTATAAGTTCAAATCACTTAAGTCCAGCAAAGTAAATGTCTTTGGTGAAGAAAGAAAATGGAATATTGTGGGGAATTGAGAAGAGTGAATGAAAGACAGAATATGAAGAGGAAAATATACCAAGAATTTAGATGAAGAGAAAAAAAGATGAAATTCAAATTTTTCATATGTAACTATCATAAGAAGGTGGTGGCAGGTATTTTTAAAAGTCTTAAACTAGATGATTTCAGGTCAGAACATCTGTGGAACTGAAAAAAAAGGCAAATAACTCAGAGCCTTATGATAGCCAACGTCTCCACTCCACTCCCCTCCCTCCTCAGTACCAGCAATGAGAAATACATTTAAAAAGTGTTTAGACTGTCGGAGAATGTGATTTTTTTTTTACTCTGCTGTACAAGCCTGCTGCATGCTGGAACAAAAACAAATGCTCTCCTCACAACCAGGTCTGGGTGAAACCTTTGCATTAGTTTAATACCCATCAAGGGACAGCCTCGTCTCTCCATGGAAACAGGAAAAAAATCTACATCTACAAAAAGGTTTTTGCCTTTCTATTTCCCCCATTCCCTCCAGAACACACCGGAATCTCACTCAAGACTAGAAAACCTCACCGTGGAAATTTGACACAAATGGCCTATGAGCGGGACCAAAATGAAATGAAGAAACACGAAAGCCAGGAGGTTAAGTATCCACCCATGAAATTATATACATTAAATACACACAGCTTTTTTTTTTTTTGTAAAACCTCAACAAAGAGGTTTTTAAAAAAAAACATTAAGGACTGTATTACATGAGAACTGAGTGTAGTGGGATGGAAATGAAACTGGACAGAGGTAATCGGTTCAGAATAAACAGGGCTCACTTCGTGTTGTTTTCCCATCCGTCAAACTGAATTAAACAGCCACCAAGATAGAATTGTTCATTACTGAACTAGGAAAAGAAAGGGAGGACTTTGAGCCACATGCCAGAATTAAGGATCAGGTGTCTTTTAACTTAATGTAGTTTGCAGATGGTAAAATGATTACCATTAAGTAGTCATATAATTGTTTATTTGAGGTGGAAGATCACAGCTCAGTCTGTAACTTTACCAGGAATAGAACTGTGAGAAAATGCCATTTTTCTTATCAAGGACAAAAGGGCCAGCTATAGCATAAATAGTTGCACAATATAAATTATTGAGGGTTTACATTATGCCACTCTATGTTATTTGGATCTTCCAAATCCTTCAAGTAACTTGTAGTTTTGGAAGGACATAGTAAGTTCAGTATAAATGAATTAGTAGTTGAAGCTAAGTAGCATCTCCTAAGACCCTTTGCAGATGCTGAAATTACTTTTCTCTAATTCATATGTTACAGTTTGCACTTAGTTCAAAGATAATTTTCTTATTGTTTGTCAAAGATCCTGTGAGGTTAAATGGCATGAGATTAAAAAGTGAAGGAGGAGTTGTACTGCCGTGCAGTATGGTTTATTACTTTACTCCTGGAATGGAAATAGGATATAAGGAGGCTCTTACCTGAAGATTTTCTGGGGCAGGCAAAATCCATGCCAGTTGTACCTTGTAATGGCTCTTCTATCGTTTTTGAGACCAAGGAACATCTGGAAGAAATGTAAGTTCTGAGGGAGAGGGGACCCTCTACGAATATTTGTACCCTGTGATCTGAGTGATTATCAGGATTCAGGTTTATTTCTAAAATGTAATGGGACTTTACTATAGTTAGATATAAAATGTCCCCTAAAGAGCTCGTTAATGTTTGGAGCCGATGTAATTGAGTCATGAAGGTTGTACTCCTAGAAGCAGATAAATCCATAGTAATGGATTTACCTGGGTGGTATCTGGTAGACTGGTAGGGTGTGACTGGAAGAGGTGGTCCTTGGGGGGGTGCCACCTTAGGGGATTATATAAATGGTTCCTCCTCCCCCTACTCTCTCCTCTTGCTTCTGGCCTCATTGATGTGAAGAGCACAGCCCACGTGCTCTCCCTCTGCCTCTGGCTGCCATGCCCTGATATCCGCGGTCCCCAGCCTCATGTGGACTGAGCCCAAAAACGTAAGAAAATAAATCTTCTTTTCTCTAAGTTATGTGATCAATCTTTAGATTTTAGCTGCAAGAATGCTGACAGATACAGACTTGTTTCATCCGTCTATCGATGCTCTTACATATTGTTTCTAGATTAATGGCACTTGATCAGAACTCCTGCTACCTCATTTCTTTTGGAAAAAGAAAAAGAGAGGTCTGGATTAGTTTCATAATTAAAAGAAGAAAAAGGTATCCTAAGGATCAAGAAAAAAGGTATGTTTGCTCCATTCTGTAGATAAAAAGAGGTAGATATTTTATTACCTACATGGGCAAAAAAAGAAGAGACCAAGATTATTGTTGTTCATATTCTCAGGATAATAAGCATTTTATTAATTTTAACCAGCCAATATAATATTATTGATACAAAGCAAGGGCCTGCTGCTTGATGCTCCAAGAAGCCAATACTATGGCACCAGTTTTTGAAAAAAGAAAGAATATTATAGAAAGTCAACTAATAAGGAGACAGAGGCATGCTTGACTCCGCCTCACTCAGTGAGGACAGGTTTAAAGACCTTTGGGAGTCATGGGTCTTACGGTGGCTTGGGTTTCGATTGGATGCATCTGTGCCTTTCCTGGTTTTTACTATTTTAGTGCTATGTTGTAATTTCATGGTCAGCACCCCTCTAGCAGTAGAGGAAGGAGCTAAGCTCCATGCTGATTTGGATGTGTTAAAGGGAGGGGTAGTACAGGGGCTCAGTAGTGTCAGAGAAGTAAAAAGTAAGGGTTGGTTAGTGTAAATGAGATTAGGGCAGCTGTGTTTGCTAGCTGGCAATTATCAAATTTAGGATTCTGTCCTGCTGTGATATCTGGGAGACAGGGGTCTTGTTCTTTTGATGTTACGTTCTTGGGCAGGCTCACAGGTCCTTGAGAGATGCTTCTGAGTTTCAAGAGATAAATATTTATAAGTTCTTTTTAGCAAATGCCTAACAGGAGGTTGTGGCCTAACAAGGGGCTGGTTTCATTATGTATTAAATCAGGAAAAGACTTTAATTTTCTCCAACAAATCCATGACACAGCAATCTCTCTGCCCTCTTCACTTCTGTAATATCTACCCTACTACCGTAGTCATTTGACACATAAACATGACACCAACTCTATCCCACTCATTGTGCAAAGAGCACAAGACACAAGTGAAGGACTACTGCTTTAAAAGTTTCCAAAAGGGAAATTAAAACACAGGTATCCCTACTCTCAGACTCCTGAAAATTCAAGCATATTTTGACTGTGTCCTCTGCACAGACCCAACCCCACTGGGATGCTACAAGCAGAGCACAGGGCTATGTCTAATTTTACTCTTTTGTGATGAACTGATTGCCACAGATGCTGCTTGCTGAAGTCCTTCACATGAAAAACTCTGGGTCCAAAATTATTATTTTTAATATCTGGGGCAGCTGGAGAGGAGCCAGGCATTTCTCCTGTCCTCCTGCAGCCAGCACTTTTCTTTTAGTGAAGGTTTAAACAAAGTATCATAAAAAAATGATCAAACACAGGAGCCAGCAAATTGTCATGGGTCAAGATAAGGAAAGACAGCAGGGCAGTCATGGGACAAGCTTAGAGGAAGGAAGGGTTTGACATTGCTGGTAGATGGAGAAGACATCAAAGTCCACACTCTTAGTGATCCCATCAGGTCCTTTGGAAGTTTGTCTGTTTGCAGACAAATCCCACTCAGCCAAGTACTATGTGCAATAGCTGAGCCGGTCCAAGATGGTAATCTCAGACGTGCCAGCCAAGATGGCTCCCAACAGTCTTCCTCTTCAAATGTTCCTTCCCTTTGCCTATTCCATGGGTCTTTTATTTAGTCTGGAAAAAGGATGAGAAACCTATTCAGTCTGATTTGATCACATAACAGAATGTCTGGCATGCTGGAATGTGAGAATTTTCATCCATCTACTTGAACTGAATTCAAGCCCTGACTTACAGATACATTGACGCTTTTTAAATGATATCTACCACATATTAACATATATTCTTAGTACAAAGCCAGTCACCATCTAAATAACCTTGGCATGACCTTGCTTTTCCCCCCAGATTTGTCATCTAATATATGTTTTAACAGTATAGCTAGCATTCACATCTTGAAAAAGCAGGAATAATTTCTTTTTTCAACTATCCAGTCTTCCTCTTAAGCAAAATTGGGAGAACACCCAAGAATGAATTCCCTCTTTTTTATTTTTACATTACTCTGATATGAAGTTGATAGTTAATATCTCAGATGCCTAGAAAGTGGACGTCAAGTTTGACAATGAGCTAAAGAGTTCCATGGTTTTGTAATGCATATGCAGGGTTCTGCTGCAGCTAGACTTCCGCTAATGCTCATTAGGCAATGGTTTAACTCTCTGGTTGCTCGCATCATATCCCAGGTTTAATATTTTTGGCCCTACTTAAAAAGAGAAGAAAAACCTTAGAACATATAATCTGGGAAGGTTCATATAATTTGAAGACTGGAGATCAGGATACAAGAGTGACTTGATTATGAAAAATAAAGTTTAAACAAACAAATTTATCCACATGTAAACGAAAAATGGGGAAAGCAAAGAATAACTGTTATGAAGTGTTCATGCTTGTGAGGGTGAGCAGGAATGAGAAGGGGTAGTGGAAATACTAAAAGCCCATGTTTCTGCTAATGTAAATAGCGTTTATGACCCTATTCATGAGCCTTTAAAGACAGTTATTAGCACTGGGCACCAAGTCATGTTCTATCCAAGGATTGGCAGTAGAATAACTCTAACAGTTAATAAAATACACAGTGAGAACAGGATATGAATTATGCCTCCTGAGAATTACTGTATTCACAAATGACCATTTTGGCACAGCAGTTTTTTTGGCCACCTCTGAGGTCAGAAAGCACCTGGAGACTAGTTTGAAACAGGAAGAAGGTGAATGCACTGCTGGCCAGGTAACCGACACATAGGAAGTACTTTCTTGGGAAAGCAGGAGGACCTTGAAAAAACAGACTTTCAAGGGGTGTCAGAAAATAACAGGAAAATAGATGGGGAAAACAACTTGTAGTTTTAGGTTGTCATACAAAATGTATAAACTAAATAGACCCAAAGTCCCAAAAGATCACTATGGATAAGAAAACCTGACTCATTCATGAATGAGCAAAATCATCAACTTTTTCCTGCCTTTCTTTCAAGTCCCTGGAGGTGACGGGGGGTCAAGAACCGCAGGGTTTTACATTTCCTTGCAGTGTCTTTACTTCTGGTCAGATTCTGTCAAGAATAATCGTAAAACTCATAAACTAAGGACTCATAAAATCCAGGGCTATTTAATAAAAAGGTGAAAACAGCAAATGTTTCTGATACCAATGAAAGCTGCAAAACACAGAACTGCTACTCCCTCCTGTCTTAGGAGGCTAAATGCAAAATCTCCTGACAAGCATCACCTGATCATCACAGCACGACTGCCCGATCACCTGACGGGCACAGGCTGAATCCCAACTTGAGCTCAGTACTGTGTTGAGGGTCCTGAGAAAGAGTGAATCAATCGCTTATGACCTATGTGGCTTCTGTCCTCCAAGAGCTTAAAATAGCAGGAGAATCACAACTACGAGACAAAATAATTTGGCAGCAAAATAAAGCAGTGAATATATAAGTTTCATATTAAATGGCACAAAATAAGGACTGGGAAATTTCAGGGCATGTTGATTAAGGCCTGGGGTGAAAGAAAATGTTATCGAAATAGAGACAACAAAAATAACTACTACAAGCCGGGCGTGGTGGCGCACGCTTGTAATCCCAGTACTTTGGGAGGCAGAGACTGGAGGATCCGGGTTCGCGGCCAGCCTCAGCTCTCTCTCTCCCTTGCTCTCACTCTCAATCGCTCTCTCTACTTAGTGAGGCCCTCCGCAACTTCATGAGACCCGGTTTCAAAATAAAGTATAAAAAATAGGGCCGGGGGCGTAGCGCGGAGGTAGAATGCCCCTGCGTTCAATCCCCGGTACCAACAACAACAACAAAAAATAGCTACTACAACTTATTAGATGTCAGGTTCTATTCTAATTGCATTCATATTAATCCACTTAAATCTTTAAACCACCACCACAGGGGTAGTTATTCCTGTTCTGCATTTGAGGAAACTGAGACACACATAAGCTTAGTAATGAGTTGTAGTATCTCTCTTGTCACAAATCATAACTTAATCTATTTTGGGTTCTATTCTGTTCTGTCAGAATATTTATCTATGCTTGCACTAGTCTCACACTGCCATAATTATTATAGTGTTCAAATTTATATATCTAACCTGGGCATGGTGGCCCATATCTGTAATCCTAGTACTTGGGAGGCTGAGACAGGAGGATCACAGATTCACAGTTAGCCTCAGGAACTTAGTGAGGCCCTTAGCAACTTAGTGAGATCTTGTTTCAAAATAAAAAATAAAATAGGGCTGGGGGTATAACTCAGAGGTAGAATGCCCCTGGGTTGAATCCCCAGTAACATACACACACACACACACACACACACACACACACACCTCAAAAGCATCAAAGTCAAGATTTTTTAAAAAAAGACAATCTGGCTTTAGAATCTTCTCTCTGAATCACTTTATTACTTAGAATTTAAGGAAACAGAGAACTTGAAAGGGTAAGGAGGAAAGAGAAAAGTGTGTTTCTACAAAGAACCCTAGGGTTAATCTGGCCTGCCTTCATTCACTTCTATAGCCATCACTTCTAACTTTTGACCAACTTCTTTCTACTCTGGCCCCCTAAACAACACAAAATTACTTGTCAGCTTTATCACTAAAGTTTTCAGAATTTTTTTAATTGATAGTAAGCATAAAAGCAGGTTAAGAAAACAAAACAAAAAAAACTCCTTCTCTATGTCCTCTCCCTTTTCTTTTTTCTTGGATGTTTAGGAGAAAATCAAGACATTTTAAGGTCTCTCTGGATCTACAAAAGAAAGATATATCCACTCACATGAACAAAGGTCTTCAAGCTTTTGAAGGAAAACTGAACTTTGGGGACTGCAGTGTGATTGGTGGGCATATCAAGAATGCAGCTGACTGCTACTGGGTCTGGCGGGGTGCATGTGGGATTTTTAACCTGCAGTCACAGTCCCTGTTGTTTGTAGCTATGCTCTGAGCTAGCACCGAGTTTAGGAGAAGAGCAAAAAGCTTAGAGAAGCAGAAATGGGGTGAAAGAAAAGAGAGAGAAAACAGGAAGAATGTTCCATGTCCTTCCACCTCACAGCCGCCATGTCCTGACACTTGTAATCCTAACCTAGACTGCAACTGCAATAAAAAGAACAAATATGTGAGTAGAGAAAGAATAGTCTAGGCAACATATTCACGACAGTGACAAGTACAGAGATGGAACAGAAGAGGAAAGATGACCACACGGAAGGATGCCACAGGATAGATAAAGCCACAGAAGTAGCTTATGTCACTAGATCAGGAGATTAGAAGATTCTTCTTTGGAGCAACACACCATCCCAAGAGAAAGGTCCTACTACTAAGATCCTCTTAATACTAAGAGTCAAAGGAAAAGCATTTGAAAAAAATGACCAGGCCCTTCCTCATCATTCTACAATGAAGCAGACTTTGACAAGCCCATTCCACTTCCAGAGACCTTCCAATCTACTTTTATAGTCCCTTTCAATGAAATATAAATGATCAACTAAATATCATGAAGCATAGAAGAAAAATTGTCATAAGAAATACCAACAAAAACAAACCTGGAAAAGGGAATGTACTGAAAACAGACAACACAGAGGATAGAAAATTTAAAAATTATTCCCTGACTAATATCTTCAGAGAAATAACAAAACTATTATACACATAAAATAAGTTCAAGGTTATAAAAAGAAATATTCAAGAATTTTTAAAAAGCTTCTGAAAATTTCTAGTACAATAAAAATAAGAATTTTAGAACAATTATAAGATAAAATTAGAATGAACTCTCCCAGAAGGTAGGAAAAAAATTACAAAAAGGATAATAGAAGAAGTTAAAAATAAACTAAGGGATCAGACAAGGTGGTCCAGGAAAAAAGAGAAAAAAAAATAAGAGTGGAGAGAAAGTAGTTGTCAAAGAAATACTATAAGAAAATTTCTCAGAAAGACATGAGTTTTCAGATTGAATGAGCTCACTTTGCATATAGTACTGTGAATATAAAGCTAGAATAAAGACATTTCCAGGCATACATATTTTCAAAACTTTACTTTTCCTGTATCATCTCAGAAGGCTCCTGGAGAATGTAATCCAGAAAAAGAAAAAAAGTAAGCCAAGAAAGAGGATGACATGGAATCGAGGAAACCGAAGAATCACTGATGGCTACACGGCACTGCTTGGAGCGCAATCGTCCCCACTGGAACAGGAGGATCCAAGAAGAGGATCTCCAAGAAACATAGATTCCTGATCTATTGTAATTGAATTACTAAGAGTTCATGGATGAATCTGAATACACAAGTTGAAAAATAACCAACTAATCAACGAAAACAAAAATAATTGTTAACTCCAGGGAAAACAAAAAGTTATAAAATGAAGGAAAAAGATATACCACATGACTCGGGTATGAATAACATTTGATATTTACAGTAAACATTAAATATTATTATTGTAAATATGGAAATAATAAGAAAAATCCCCACTTTATTCATATTCCATAGTTTATATATAAAATTAAGAAATAGCAATATAAACATGTTATTTAGAAATAGGAAAGTAAGGTATAGAAATATCTAGAAGATTGGAAAATAATTGCCAGTGGCAAGAACCAGACATGGAGGAGTAGTAGAGGACCACTGATATTAATTATAAGCCTTATAGAATGATTTCATCTTTAAAATTATTCATTTGATCTATAATTTCATAATATGCTTGATAAAGATTGACTTTAAAAATACAGAGAAAAAGACAAAATTAGCATCCATGAAATAGGACAAATAATTAGGCAAAACAAATTTCACAAGTGTAGTCAATGCAATAAAAAGAGTCAATATATGAACTAATTATCAGTCTAAGCACATCTGAGAAGATAGTATATTGAAAAAATGCCCACAATACAGCACAGAAATCGTAACTACAAATTTTCAAGCTATGTACAAGATTTTCTATCATTGGGACTACTGATATTAATTATAAGCCTTGTTTATAGCTTATAATTAATGTATGATTCTAAAGTTTATAAGGGAATCTAGTAGACAATGAGAATTAAGAAACACTGCAAGCCGGGCATGGTGGCGCACGCTTGTAATCCCAGTACTTTGGGAGGTGGAGACCGGAGGATCCGGGTTCGCGGCCAGCCTCAGCGCGCATGCGCGTGCGATCAATCTCTCTCTCTCTCCTCTCTCTCTCTCTCTCTCTCTCTCTCTCTCTCTCTCTCCCTAGCGAGGCCCTCCGCAACTTCGTGAGACCCGGTTTCAAAAATAAAGCATAGAAAAAATAGGGCCGGGGGCGTGGCGCGGAGGTAGAACGCCCCTGCGTTCAATCCCCGGTACCGCAAAAAAAAAAAAAAAAAGAAACACTGCATAAAATTAGAGCAATCTACCTATTTAATTCTCCCTGGTGCTGCCTACAATGAAAGACCACTGGACCAGAAATTATTTGCTGCATGACCATGAGCAAGTCCCTGTTCATCTGCTGGGAGCTTAGGTTTCCTTACCCGTAGAATGCAAGTAACAATACACCTCTCACACAGTTTTACAAGCATTAGACCACTCACTACTTGCAGTGCCACAGGCACTGGGCTAAGTGCTTAGTACACAATCTTCTTGGAACTTCGCAAGAACTCTATGAGATAATACAATCAGTCTCATTTAATAAATGAAGAGGTAGAGGTCTAATGCTTTCAATAACTTGCATATGAAAGTTACTAGTATTAAGTAACTTGGATTTCTTTCTCTATCTGGTAACTCAATCTTGCAGATAAGAATGCCTATCCTTAGGAAGCGATTCAAATATTTTAATTTTCCCCCACACTAAAAATTAGGGTAATTTATGCATGAATGTTAGTATGGTAACCTCAAGTTTAATAAGGGCAATTAAGAAATCCACCCACAAAAAAAATGAATCTCTTCTAAAAAAAAAAAACCCTGAAAACATGCCCAAGCATCACTTTAACACCACTTAGCCAAGGGAGTGCTAGGGAGAGTGCCAGTGAAGGCACCATGTGCAATAAACCCTTTGAAGACTCTTCTAAAGAGAAAAGCCCTGAACTTATGGAAATGGTTTGCTCAGTTTGGTAATAAATGTCTATAACACTGAAGTGTTTGCCAGCATAACTTTCCTCATACAATGGCTACGTGAACATTTTTTCAACTAACTTGCAAACTGGCACTAGGGAAGAGCTATAACCATGAAATGAATGCACAAGAATATGCTTTCCAGAAAGAGCTACATGACTATTTCCAGATTTGATTGCTATGATTCATAAATTCCAAAGGCCTCACACTTCTCCATATCACAATGTAGTTAGACTTCGTCCCTGCAGAAGGGTAGAGAATTAATTCCTTGCAAACCTTAGGAATAAAGCCATCAGCTTCGACTCAATGAGAGATAAAGATGAGTTGGTACCCAAGCAGAAAAGTGAGAAAGAGCCTGCCATCCATGTGCAGAAATGAATCTTACATTTTTTCCTTTTTTACTTTTTTTTAAGTACTGGGGATTGAACCCAGAGGCATTCTACCTCTGAGCTATACCCCTGGCCCTTTTTAAATTTGTATTTCTATTTGTATTATTTTTTATTTTGAAGCAGGGTCTCACTAAGTTGCTGAGCATCTCGCTAAATAGCTGAGGCTGGCCTCTAACCTGTGATCCTCCTGTCTTAGCCTACCAAATAGAAATAAAATTTTATAGTGATCTTGAAGCAGAGCATTGTACAAGAAATGTGTACAACATGATTATTCACATTTTAACCTAATATGAGATTTTTTAAAGCCAACTGTTTCCAACAGACTTCACAGTATAACAATTCTTTTGGTCAATGCCAAGGAAAAAATGAACAAATGAACAAATAAAGAACACAAAACTCAATGCTTACAAATGTTATTGTTTCTAAAGCTTGTTTTCCCCAAAAGAGGTTTAGCTAAGATTTCTTTCAATTTTCTATGGCTTAATGGAAAGGTCAATTTAGAAAGATCATCTAAGCCTCACACTCTAGATAACTGTCAAGTAAAAATTAAAAAGCCTTCAACAGGAAAAACTTAAGGAAGGGAACATACATTCGAGCTGGCTTATGACCCCCCTATCTGAAGTGTGCATAGAGCAGAGGAGCCACTGTTCAACTGGGCGTCAGGATGCTGCAGTATGATGGGGTTTACTATGTGCATAAGCACTGACAGCCCCAGAGTTTATCAGAACACCTGATACTACAACATTTGAGAGGAAGAAAGCAGTCATGAAAATCAATGATACTCTTGACCCTGAAACCTGAAGTAATCAAGAGGAACAGTGAAAAGGGCCTGAGACCAGGAAGCTGGAAGCCCCTACTAAGCTGCATGTTAGCCTTAGTAGAGCAAACACCAAAGAAAGAATTCTAACCAAATGCTAGCTCTCAGGAGTTCTTTATGTGCGCGAATTCAAGTAATATAATCCTCTCAGTAGCTTTATTATCACCATTTGATAGATGGAGGCACATTTTTAGGCTCAGAGAGATCAAGTCATTTTATGATCCCCGAAAGTTTCAAAAATTCATTATTTATCAAAAGTATTTTCAAAGCCGGGCATGGTGGCGCACGCTTGTAATCCCAGTACTTTGGGAGGCAGAGACCGGAGGATCCGAGTTCGCGGCCAGCCTCAGCTCTCTCTCTCTCTCTCTCTCTCTCCCTGTCTCTCTCTCTCTCTCTCTCTCTCTCTCTCTCTCTCTCTCTCTACTTAGTGAGGCCCTCCGCAACTTCGTGAGACCCGGTTTCAAAATAAATTATAAAAAATAGGGCCGGGGGTATAGCGCGGAGGTAGAACGCCCCTGGGTTCAATCCCTGGTACCACAAAAAAAAAAAGTATTTTCAAAGATCAATTCGTAGTTTTGAAAACCCCAAATCAGATCCAAATAGCTCCCTAACTGCACACAACAGAAATGTAGCCAACTAAATAGAAATAAAAATCAGAGACAATAATGAGATCACATTCTATAACGAAGCATGTTCAATTAGAAGCGACAAGGATCTTGTCCTACAGTCCACTGCTGTGGGTTCTCATCATTACTAAGTTCCCCATGCCGAGCTGGAATTCTCCTTGAAGTTCCTTTCATGGACCCCATTCTACCCTCTGTGTACATAGGATTAGGTTGAATCCTTCTCCACATTCTTAGAGGCAGCCAGGACATCACATCTCCATCTTTTCTTACTTAGATAAAGCAGCCTCTTTCTTCAACAGTTTCTCATATTAACAGTTTTCTTGACCCTTGACATTGCTATTCATTTTCATTTGGGTTCATTTCATTTTATTACTGACTCTCTTCTAGTATAATATCAAATCTGGATAGATAGTTCTCGAATGGTCCAAGCTATAAGGAGCATATTGGGACAACTAGAGAACATTACCTCTTTTGCTGTGGATGTCATTACTACAACCTGAAATTGATTGGTTTAGCTTTTGGGGGTGCATTAGAACACTCTCAGCTCCTTTACCTTGAGCTTTCAGTCTTTTTTGCACATACCCTCATCCTGGGTAAATGAATTTGAGGTCCTGAATATAAGACTTTGTGTTTATCTTAATGGAGTTTTATCTTGTGAATCTTGATTAAATTCTAAGCTGTCAAGACTGGCTTGTGTTCTTTGCAAGTCAGACACTGAGACGGATGCTAGACCTCAGAGAGGTTTTTGTTTTGTTTTGCTTTTCCTTCTGCCACTTTGATCAGCAATGTTCCAGATGGTGACTCCTTTGTCAACCTGGACCCCAGAGTAGAGGCAATAGTGTGGTGTGGCAAAGCCTCTGGTGACCCAGGGAAGACATGTAGTAAGAGCAAGAAATACTCCTTTGTTGTGTTAAGCCATCGGGTTTTAGTATACCTCATTACTACAGTCTGGCTTAGCCTAGTGAATAAAAAGAACTTTTTAAGTTTATGATATAGCAGCTGACTTGCTTGGCATTGATGCTAGTTTGGGCAGTCCATCTCTCTTAGATAATTTGAAAGCTAAACAACAAAGTTTCTCCTCCCCCCTTCACCTTAATGTTATTAGGAAAGAGCCCTCCAAAACTGTTGCCTTATGTGTAAAGTTTGCCACTACTGCTATTTACATTCTACACACACATCATTCTCAGGTTCTTTTCTCCCTTCAAAAACAGAATTCTGCCAAGGCAACTGGCTTGAAAGTCCAAGGACTTCTTCTGGATTGGTACAGTGACTCCCAAGATAGATGCAGGCAGTTCTTGTCCAAGGACCATATTACAGCATCATGTAGACATCTAGATATTCAGCTTAACAATGTTTTCATGATCTTTTGTTCTCAAAATGCCATCACAACACAAAAGAATCCTGTGTTGTTTTCTCTGGTGAGTGGCTAGGGTGGGATTACATTATTGGAAAAGGAGGAAAATGTTCAAATAAAAATTACAGATGGAATTTCTGATATGTGGCAGAAGGAATTTGACTTTCAAAGAAATAACTAGCCCAAGAAGAAATACTGGAATGGTCATTTAATTTAACGACTCTATCAGGAACTGCAGGATGGACTACTTCAGCTCATGCTAATTGATTCCTTACCCAAATAATGATTAGTATAGCATAGTATGTCACTTAATCACCACTCACTCTCTTTTCGTAATTCCATGTGCTTTTCTTTTGTTATCCTAGACAGTAAATAAAGAGCAAAAATATTGGATCTTATTTAAATCAACTATGTCTCCTGGAAGCATTTAGTTTATATAGAGAATGCTCAAGCGACATCTTTTCAGCATATTTTAATGATGCTTTTGACACCACCAATTAATTTACAACACAATTAACTAAAAATATAATCAAATTTAAATTAAAGAGAAAGTGTGCATTTAGACAGCAAAAACAAATTTAATAAGAAAGTCCTAAAAAGAGTTTCATTGTTTTTCTTGTATCATTTTCAAAGTAGTTGTAAACACCCCTTGTATTTTTTCTATTAACTATTATTCAATCCAAAGTCCTTTATAAAGTCATTCATGACTGTCACAAAGTTAAGTGCATGCTTAATTTTCTATTATTGGGACAAATGAAAGTCATAATACATTTAAATTGTTCACATATATCCAGAGAATATTAAAAAATATTTCCACTCTACCTTTGGAGGTCACCAAAATTAAGATTTCTGGCATATCTTTTATGTATAATATTAGACTCAATATAACAGAAATGTTATTTCTCTTTGTATCCCAAGTAAATCAATGACACTCTTTTTTTCCAAATATCTAGCTAGAATTAATTTTAAGACATGTCAAAATATAAGAACCTAAAATTATAAAACAAATAATTAGGATGTAATAATTTACTTTGTAAAAACAATATGTCTTTGCATAATGAGACACTCTAAAATTTATTAAATTATTTGAATATTTCTATATCAAATAGTCTATATCAGATTTCTAAAGAGGATAATAATGACAGAATGGCAAAGTAACCAGCCAGGAATCAAAATGTTCATGTTCCTTCCTTGTTTACACCAATGATTCTTAATGTTTTATGGGATGCAGATTTACTCAGGAATCTGATGGATGCTAGGAACCACCTCTACCTCCAGGAAGATACATACATACAAACTCTTACAAATTTTTTTATTTTAAATACAGTAACTCTGAGTTGTGAACAGTATTAAAACAAAATCAACTGAAATCTAAAAGTTCATTTTTAGTCAGATGGAGATTTGCAACTTAAAATGGGAAGCATTTAATATAAATAGAGATTAGACTCCCAAGATAGGCCACAAAAATCAATAATATCATGTGGTTAAAATCGATATGATTAGAAATTTTTAAATGGTAGAAAACAATATATGCTAGCTGGAATAAATTGATAACTAACTAGTGGGCATCTATTTTATATGCAACTGGGGTAGGGACGGTAGGTACAGAGAAGACTGTGTAAGACTTGTTCATTCCTCTACATAAAGATTGCTGACTATCACCTCAACACCATTTTCCCTCTCTTCTTTAGTAAAGAACCTTTGAATCTGTATGAGTTCTAGGGCACCCAGAATAAGGAATAAGTGTCCTAGTCTCTCTTGAAACCAAGTTCTAAGTCCTGGCCAGTTGGAGAGAAACAGAAGCGAATCCTACTTCTCGGAAGTGTCCTTCAAGTAAGAGAGTTCCCCTACCTTTGCCCTTCTTCCTTCCTGCTGCTGCACTGTGGCCATCATAGATGGTGCTCTTCGATTCATCATAAACCATGTAATAACTATGAAAATGGATGGTGCACATGGCAGAACAGCAAAATAGAAGGAGTGCAGGCCCCTGACATCATGGAGCAACATATCATTCCCACTTGTCCTTCCTCTCAATTTATGTATGAGAGAGAAAGAAATGCCTCTCTTGTTTAAGCCACTGTTATTTGGGGTGTTTGATCACTTGCATCCAAACCTAGTCTTTCTCAAAGGGCTTATAATGCTGTCGAGTATGAGAATTAGTCTAAATGAAACAGTGCATAAAGCAGCACAACTGGGACCGAATTAAAAACCAGCTGAGTTCTGGTTGGATAAAAGGTTGCAAGCTTGAAATGAGATGCATTTCCCCATGGAAGCTGCTATGTTTTGGATCTGAAGTGTCCCCCCAAAGACATGTGTGTCGAGGGCTTGGTCCCTAGTACAGCAAAGCTCAAAGGTGGGGTGCTTGGCTTACGAGGACTCTGACCACATCAGTGGATTCATCTGTTGACAGCTGGAT
Source organism: Glis glis (assembly GCA_004027185.1). Taxonomy (NCBI): domain Eukaryota; kingdom Metazoa; phylum Chordata; class Mammalia; order Rodentia; family Gliridae; genus Glis; species Glis glis. Next base: position 73,274 of record PVJS01003157.1, read on the forward strand.
GGACTACTGAGAGCAACAGAGGGAGTGGGTCCTTGGGGTTGTACCCTTGAGGACTATATCTTGTCCTTGGCCCCTTCCTCTTTCTCTCTCTGCTTCCTGGCTGCCAGGACCTGAGCAGCTTTCCTCTGCCACGCCCTTCCACCGTGATGTTCTGTCTCATCTCAGGCCCAAAGCATTGGAGAGAGCCAACCATGGACTAAAACCATGAGCAAAATAAATCTTTTCTCCCTTGAGTTGTTCTTGTCAGGTATTAGTCACATTGACAAAAAGCTTACTAACACAGAAGCAGTTTAATAAAACAACACTTAGAGACCCAAGGCAGGCCACAAAAATCAGTAACATCATGTGGTTAAAAAAACTGCAAGCTTAGAAATTTTTAAATAGCAAAATAATTAATTAATTAATTAAATATTTGATTATGCAGAATCAATAAAATAATGCTCAGAAAGGAATTACACAGTACTTCCCAGTAAATTACAATATTAAAACTGGAAAAAACAATGAAAAAAGAATTAAAGAAATTCATCATGAACAATGGTGTACATAGTCATTTGGGATGCCATTTACTTATTTATTTACTTATTTATTTATTTATTTTGCAGTACTGGGGCATTCTACCACCAAGCTACACCCCCAGTCCTATTTTTTTTATTCTTTATTTTGAAACAGGGTCTCATTAAGTTGCAGTGGGCCTCACTAAGTAGCTGAGGCTGGCCATGAACCCGGATCCTCCTGTCTCAGCCTCCCAAGCACTGGAATTACAAGCTTGTGCCACCACACCTGATGTTGGAATGCCTTTTTTTTTTTTTTTGCAGTACTGGGGATTGAACCCAGGGGCATTCTACCTCCGAGCTACACCCCCAGCCCTGTTTTTTATTCTTTACTTCAAAACAGGGTCTCACTAAGTTGCAGAAGGCCTCACTAAGTAGCTGGGGCTGGCCGTAAACCCGGATCCTCCTATCCCAGCCTCCCAAGTACTGGGATTACAAGCGTGCGCCATCACACCTGGCTTGGGATACCTTTTAAAAATACTGATTCCTGGATCCTGCCCTAAACTAAATCAGAACCCTGGGGTTGGGGTTAGGGCACAGCATCAATAGATTATAAAGCTCCTTGGTGATTCTATTGTGCCACCAGTTGAGAATCATCACTAGAAGAAAAGAGATGTGGCACATCCAAGTAGAATTTCTAGGAGCCTTCAAGAGCCTCCATAAGTGACTCTATTAGTTCTTAACTTTTTGTCCAGTCATACTATGAAATAACTGTTTTTGCATCTTTGTTTAACCAAACTACTATCACACACTGTCCCTTACTCAAAATTAAGGTCACTTGGGGGGATTATGAGTGGATAGAACACTCGCTCTACTTTCAGTCTGAATACAAAATAGTTTCTATAGCCACCAAAGTTAAATGTCCCTCTTCATCAGCCTTTCTTTTAACTTAGTGCTATCAGCTCCTGTCTCTCTCGGGTTTCTGTCTCTCTTTCCATGTTTTCCTCTCCGCCGACCTCATGTTCCCCTCTCCTTCCACTGCAAGAGAGGTAAGATTCTCCCCTCATTACCTTTGTTGTCCAGCTTCATGAAAAAGGCAAAGTCCATAAGGCTGAGGGTAACCCACAACCTGGTCACAGACAAAAGCTGAAACCCAGAAAGGAGCATCATCAACCAGGACCAGCGCGGTGGCAGGGGTTCAGACACAAAGGGCATTGCACAGAGCTGAAAAAGATACTTAACACTAGTTATTTAACAGTAGGAATTGATTGGGAGCATAGCTCCGTGGTAGAGCATGTGCCTAGGATGCCTGAGACCCTGTGTTCCATGCCCAGCTCCACAAAAAGAAGAATAAAAAAAGAAAAAAGAAGAATTCTCTTTCTATAATAAATATGAGTTAGTTCCAACTTTACATTTTAAGGATAAACTTCCCAAGCTATTTTTATCATATAAAAAGCCAAAATGGAAGTATGCCCTGAGATGAAGATGCACAAGTTAACTAAAATATCAAATTTCTTTGCTTTAGACTGGACTCATGTCAAGTCAGCATGTTAATTTTAGTTATCTCACAATGATCAGACCATTTGACTAACAGTTACATATATCTTATTCTATTGATGTTATTATTATTATTATTATTAGTGTGTGTTTGCCTGTGTGTGTGTGTGTATGTGTGTATGTGTGCGTGTATGTATGTGTGTATGTGTGTTACTGAAGATTGAACTTAAGGGCAATCTACCTTGGCGTTACACCCCCAGCCCTATTTTATGTTTTTATTTTGAAACAAGGTCTCACTAAGTTACAGAAGGCCTCGCTAAGTTGCTGAGGCTGGCCATGAACCTGCAATCCTCCTTTCTCAGCCTCCCAAGTACTGGGATTATAGACATGCTATATTTTTAAAATCCCTTTTAATCAATTATAGTTTCTCTTCCATCACTCTGAGTTTTTCAAAACCTCAAAATGTAAACAGAAAAATAACCAAGACTGCATTTATCTAAAGAAGCATTTTCCCTATTTAATAAATGCAGTCTTGGTTATTTTTTTGTTTATAAGGGAGACATTCAGGTATTTGGGGCCGTGATTACAAGCATTAGTGATTCACTATTTTTGCCTGGAGTGTTTGGGAAGCAATCTAATAAAATAAATAGATAAATAAATAAATACTGCAGAGACTCCCTCGGGGAAAGAGATATAAGCAAGACAAGAACATGACACTACTGTATCTGACCTTGCATCTCTTCCAAGTGAAAAGGAATTCAATAACTCTCTCCAACCTAAGGGAGAGGGAATACCAAAATGATCAGCAAAAGAAAAATCAAGAAGTATATAAGCCATGGTCACATTCTCCTGCTCTGGAATCTATTTCTACACTAAAAGCAACCCATCTGTTCTTCCAATCATAGATTCCCAGATTGTTCTATGGTCTCACTCATGAATCATTTTTCACAGGCAACAAACTCATATTTACATTTACCTATTAGGGTGGAATAGGATGGTCATTAGCCTCTTCCAAGTATTTACACTGTAAGCCTTAATACATTCCCACCACCACCTGCAGCAGCAATTGAGACTGTCTCCAACACTCCCTGAGCAGGCAGGGAGGGTGTGTGAACTAGAGAGCCATCAGATCTCTCCTAGACCCTGAAACATGCATACTCTGACTGATAGACTTCTCATGCTTTATTAGCGACTTGATGCACTGTCTCTCCTAGTCCCAAATACAAAGCCCATCTGAGAGCTGGAACACCTGGGCCCTCACTTCCCCATTTATCCTGCTAACCTGCTATATTATCTTTGGCAAGTCACTTCACATCTCTTGGCTTCAAATTTATTTTTAATGGGTCAGGGCTATAATAACGGATTGGTTTTATAACTTATTTCTAGCTGCTGAATCCTTTCATCAAATAGTATCTTTCAGGGAAACTTACTGAATAACAGTGAGGGCCAAGGGGATCCCTCCAGTGCTCCATGAAAATGCACCATGTTCAGGTGCTTCTCAGCTTGAACTTGCCCTGATCCCAAGTAAACTCCCTGCAGCATGAGGAGGAAGCAGGGGCCTAAGCGGGCAGCTGCCCCGAAGGACCCTCTGGCCCCCAGATGGCCGCCTTCTTTTATCAGTGAACCTCTTCCTAAAGCAAATAAACAAAGAAAGAAATCCCATAGAAACCAAGTCTGACGTGAGGACTCAGGGAACCCAGGGAATACTCAACTCTGTCCAGACAAACCAAAACGTGCACTCCAAGGAAGAGATAAGGTTTACGAAAAGGAAACCAACACAATCACTTAAAAGAATTTCAAAACTAAACTTCGAGCCAGGCCACTGGGAGGCTTCAAAATATCCAAGGTCAGCCCTGAAAGCAAAGCCTTCGCGGGGACCCATGCCTTGATTTTCCTCTTTTGTTTCCCTTTGGCCTGGGGTCAGCTTCTCTCAGGTCAGTTTGTGTGGGAAGTGGCCACAGCCCTGGACACAGTGCACGTTCCTCCTGGCGCTGAGTCCTGCGGGACCTCAACATGCTGAGGAAAGGGGTTCTAGGAGGAGTGACTACAAACTAATAAATCTGGCATTTTAAATATATCAGATGAAGTAGCCAACTCGATAAAGTCATCAGATCAAAAAGAAGACAGTTTTGAATTTCAGACAAATCTGACTTCCGGATAAACAAATAATTTTTAGTATGAGGATATCCCAAATATTGTATACTTAAAAATAATTTGTGTTAAATTGTTTAGCTAACCTCTGAAATGAAGATGACAGCAGGCCACATGACTACTGCAGTTCTAAGTCACAGAAGGCACTCTCTAACGAAGTCACCCGTCTTTGTTGTCCCTCCATAAAGAATTATTTAACAATCCTATGAAGGATCAGTGAAACAAAACATGATCAAAGGTTGGATTACTGGTAAAACATTAAAAATGATTATTGCAATGGTATATCTACTTTAAATCATTTTCAGTAAAATAGTCTCACTATTATAAATACTAAAATATAATAGTTTGCTATTTATCTAAAATTCAAATTTTTTTTTTTTTTTTT
>PVJS01003158.1:0-21204 GCA_004027185.1 Glis glis
TATTTATTTTGAAACCGGGTCTCACGAAGTTGCGGAGGGCCTCACTAAGGAGAGAGAGAGAGAGAGAGAGAGAGAGAGAGAGAGAGACAGGGAGAGAGAGAGCAAGAGAGCTGAGGCTGGCCGCGAACCCGGATCCTCCGGTCTCCGCCTCCCAAAGTACTGGGATTACAAGCGTGTGCCACCACGCCCGGCTCTGATAAATCTTATAACCTTAGATCTATTTAGAATTATCTAGAATACTTACTAACATTATTATCAATTTTAATGTTACATCTGTAGCAGAGAATGTTTGCTGGCAAACAAAATTTAAGTTCTCCTCCTGGCCACATGACCAGATTACCTTTCTCAGTCTCCCTTATAGCTAAATACAACTGCAAAATTATTTCTAGCCAACTGAATGTGAACAAAAGGAGTGTATACTACTTTAGAGAGCTTCTTGGGCCATTTGTGCTGCTAAAGCAAAATATGACAATTAAGTAATTTATAAACAAGAGGAAATTATTTTTTCACAGTCCTGAAGGCTAAGTCCAAGTTCAAGGTACTGAGAGGTTTAGCACTGGGTGAGAGCTGTTCTCGGCTTCAAAGATGGCACCTTGCTACAGCATCCTCCAGAGGGGATCAATGCTATGTCCTCACATGGCAGAATGCAAAGGGCAAAAGGGGACAAACTCAGCGTCATGACCTGGCAGAAGAGATGGAAGAGAAAAAACCCATCCCCCAAGCCCTTTTTTTTTTTGCGGTACTGGGGATTGAACCCAGGGGTGTTCTACCTCCGCGCTACACCCCCAGCCCTATTTTTTTATACTTTATTTTGAAACCGGGTCTCACAAAGTTGCGGAGGGCCTCACTAAGGAGAAAGAGAGAGACGGGGAGAGAGAGAGAAAGAGAGAGAGAGAGAGAGAGAGAGATGAGGCTGGCCGCAAACCCGGATCCTCTGGTCTCCACCTCCCAAAGTACTGGGATTACAAGCTTGCGCCACCACACCCGGCCCCCAAGCCCTTTTTATAAGGACCATAATTCCATCCATGGAAGCACCACCCTCACAATTTAATCACCTGCCTCAATATTGGCAATTACAATTCAACAATATTAATTCTGAGGGACACATTCAGACCACAGCAGGTAGCCTTAAGGCATCAGTGTGCATACTTAGCCCTCTCTTTCCCTCTGGTGTTGAACCTGGACCTGATGCAGCCTTAACTATAATGATGAAAAAAGTATTATTGAATATGACAAAGCCATAAGTGGAAGGAGCCTGCTTCCTTGAATCTCTGCAGAGAAGGGCTGCCTTTTTTCCTGTGGTACCTCCCCTACAATTACATGAGCAAGAAATAAACTGTTCTTTAAGCCAATGAATTCAAGTATATTTACTACAACAGCTCAGCTTACATTAGCTAATGTAATATTCAACATATTTATGGAGGATGTAATTAGGATATGTCTTCCTCCATGTGTGGATGTGTCTTTATCCTCACTAGTTACTTCTTTCTATTCTTAGAATAATGGTGAGAAATATAATATCCACTAATAAAATTAACCCATCTATATGTCTAGGCTTCATTTCAGTTTTAAAAACCTAATTTTATCTCCTAAAAGGTACCTGCATTCCCTGATTCTGGCCATATTGTGCTTTCATCACAAGTAACACCCTCTTTGAAATCCTCTCCATCTTACCCAGGCAGAGTTGTCATCCTTCACCATCTTCCTCACACCAAAACCTTGGCCAGGCTTCATGACTTGCAATTCCATTAAGATCATTTGTCAGCTATCTTTTCGTTAAACTACATGTTCCTGAGGATAGGGACCATGTCTTATTTATCTGTGTATTCTTAGTGCTGTGTCGCTGTGCCTGGCATATAGCGAATATTCAATAAATGCTTGAGAATGAATAAACAAATAAACCCATGGATACTTTCTCTTCAGACCTATAAGAAACAGAAATCATCAAGAGGTAGTGACTCTAACATCATTAAGTTTCCATTAGTGCCAAATAAAACCTGCATCTCTAACCACAATTTATAAGCACAGAGTAATTGGGTATCTCGTGGCTCTCTCCAGCATTCTGAGATCTGTGAATTCTTTTATATTCCTATTTTTGCTTTGATTCTCTAGAACTAGTCATGGTGTCATAATTATCTATGATGAGTCTATGCTTCATGCTGCAAGGAACAAGCCTCTGAAAACCAGAGGATTTAAAAAAAACTTTGCACATTCTCTTAAACTCAAGTAAGATGAAAACTACTGTTCCTTATATTTCTTACTTTGAATTCGATTTATTTAAGACTATTCATGACAGCCAGATGGCCCACACTAGTTTTAGACAATTTATCACAGTGTTCAGCTGTTCATTAAATTTATTTCTTAAAGGAGAAAAAACATTTATAATTTTAACAGAAAGAGTATAGGGGATCCAGAGCTGTATCATAGCCCAGATTTCAGTTCAGGGATCCCTGAACCTTTTTTTTTGCGGTACTAGGGATTGAACCCAGGGGCGTTCTACCTCCACGCTACACCCCCGACCCTATTTTTTATCCTTTACTGAAACCGGGTCTCACGAAGTTGTGGGGGCCCTCACTAAGTAGCTGAGGTTGGCCCGACCCTATTTTTTATCCTTTACTGAAACCGGGTCTCACTAAGTAGCTGAGGTTGGCCGCGAACCCGGATCCTCCGGTCTCCGCCTCCCAAGTACTGGGATTACAAGCGTGCGCCACCACGCCCGGCTCCCAGCCCTATTTTTATACTTTAATTTGAAACCGGGTCTCACGGAGTTGCGGAGGGCCTCACTAAGAAGAGAGAGAGAGAGAGAGAGAGAGAGAGACAGAGAGAGAGACAGAGAGAGAGACAGAGAGAGAGACAGAGAGAGAGCTGAGTCTGGCCGAGAACCCGGATCCTCCGGTCTCCGCCTCCCAAAGTACTGGGATCACAAGCGTGCACCACCACGCCCGGCTCCCTGGACCTTTAGAATCTTTAGAACCTTTAGAACCCATACCTTACCTAAATGGTCCAAGTTTCATTCAAAAAATCCAAAGCCCTTGCCAGATTTTCTGTACATTCTTGGGAAGATGGGGGTGGGTGGTTAGGGAAACGTTCTCATGATGACCTCTTGCTGGAGATCTTACTTCTCACAGTCTCAAGTTCACATTCTGCTTCCTGTACCACATCAACCCAAGTTGAAGTTAAGCCCTCTTCCCAGTTCTCCCTAAAAGGCCCATCAGTTATCACTGATGACTGGCAGAAAAGAGGAAGGGAAGCTTATACTACAGAACTGCAGACAACTTCCAAGTGAACATTAGCCTTTCAGGTCACCTTGCTCTTAAGTGTGTGTGTGTGTGTGTGTGTGTGTGTGTGTGTGTGTGTGTATACTGCTGGGGATTGAACCCATGGACACTCCACTTCTGAGCTATACCCCCAGTCCTATTTTTATTTATTTATTTATTCATTTATTCGTTCATTCATTCACTTATTTTTCATTTATTTTTTTATATTCATTTATTCGTTCATTCATTCACTTATTTTTCATTTATTTTTTTAAAATAGGGCCTCACTAAGTTGCTAAGGGCCTTGCTGAGTTCCTGAGGCTGGCTTTGAACCTGTGATCATCCTGTCTCAGACTCCTAAGTACTGGGATTATAGGCACGCGCCATCACTCCCGGCTCTGAAATATCTTTGCTACACTCCACAGGGATTGTTTTCCACTGACCATTTTACCTGTGATAGCTCAGCCCTGTGTCTCTTTCTCTTTCTCTCTCTTATATCTCTTCTCTTCCCTGGCTCCATGTCTGACTCTAACTCAGAACAATGTAGGTATCTCATCTGTAGCTTGGGTTTCTGAAAGCCCAGTAAGGCTCTCACCTCTCTCTCTAAATTTTACTGAGATACATTCCTAAATAATGATATTTTTAAAGTGGAATTATGGCACCAGCTGTAAGACAATAAAAATTTGTGGGGAAAGGGGGGAAGAGGGAGGAGGTGGAGGAGAACATTGATGTCTACATCTTCATCATTTTGTATAGATACTTGTCCAAGAGTCCATCGTATGTCAGCTTCAGAATAAAGCCCTGCCTCCAAGCTCCCTGATTGTAATCAAAAGCTGTCTTCACCACACGCCAGCTCACCAGCTCCTACCATTGTGGTGTGTCACAGTTTCAATCAACCTTTGTTCCTCAAAGGTCAAATGTTCCCTAAAGGCTTGGCTGCCAGCTTGTGGCACTGTTGGGAAGTGTGGAACCTTCAGGAGGTGGGGCCTAGTGGAAGGGAGTTAGGACATTGGGGCATGCTCTTGAAGGGGTCATCAGGACCCCAGCCCCTTCCTCTCTCCTTTTGCTTCCTGGCTGCCATGAGGTGAACCTTCCTCCTCTTCCACTCACTCCTGCCATGACATACTGTCCACAGGCCCAAAGCAAGAGGGCCAAACAACCATAGACTGAAACCTTGGAAACTGTGAGTCAAAATAAATCTTTCCTCTCTTTAATATGTTTATCTCAGGTATTTGTCACAACAACAGAAAGCTGACTTTCTGGAGTAAAAATAGTTTTGTCTATTCTCTACACCAAATCAACCAACTCTTCTCTGCCCTCCGCCTTTATGACCAAGTTTGGGCACAGTTCTTTTTTGTTTCCTGATTCTATTTTTTACTTAGATTCGCAACCTCCCCACTACCTCTGTCCATCTAAGGTTGGGATTCTGATACCCCAATACATCTAAGATTAGCATTGCAACATTGGCTTTCAGTATTTCACTAGACAGGATATTGTGGTGTTCCCATGTATCAAATAACCATATTTTTTAAAATCTCAGATCTGTTTTACATCTTGAGCTAAACTTTTAAAAAGCATTTTGATTATATCTGCCCTTTATTTAAAATCCCTATAATGTTTCTTATCATTTTGTTTTCTGGTTACTGGGATTGAAACAAGAGGTATTCTACCTCTGAGCTACAACCCCAGCCACTTTTATTTTTTTTATTTTGAATCAGTTTCTCCCTAAGTTGCTGAGGATCTCAGCTAAGTTTTTGAGGCTAACCTTGAACTGAAATTCTCCTGTGTCAGCCCCCCAAATGCTAGGATTACAGGTGTGTGCCATCATGCCCAGCTGCATGTTATCATTTTAATTCACATTTTCTGAATTACTACGGAGAAACAGGTATTTTCTTATCTTTATTGGTCATTTTAATTTACTGAGAATGAGATGACCTTCGTAAAGTTTTAGAAGTTGAGACAAAGATGGTGCAAGTCAAGAAAAACTAGAAGTAGATATATTGTTTAACAAACCATAGCAAGGATAAAGTGTTCAATATTTAACATCCAAGTTGGGTTGCGCATTTGATAATCAGCATTCATGTATACCCTAAGATAGAATTATCAACATTTTATCATAAAAATAGCATGGAATATGGACCATATAGCATGTAATATATAATATATAACATATAGCATATAATATGTAACCATTCCTTTAAACTATATCATAAACACTTTCATGTCAAAGTTGGGTACTTTAAGAGGGATTAATAATTGTTTCAACATGACATTAATAGATCTCCTGAAGAAGTGTGTGTACATTCCAGATGTGTAGTCTTCATGTTCCAGAACCTGATTGCTTCAGATAGCTGGATGTATGGCCTCCTGCAGGAGGAACATCTGGGTGATTGAATGCATTCTTCCCTACTCATCCAAAAATTTTGGCAGCTAACTGCAGACAGATTGAAAATCTCTTGAAACAAGTAAGAGGAGCCTTTGTCAGCTGAATATTGACAGGATCTGTGGTGCCCCCCCTCCAACTTTCAACTACCATGTACTAATTTACAGCCACTAAGCAGGGGCCATTTATATCCTAACTCAAGACCAATTATATCCAGAATGAAATATAAAAAAATTTATTTAGTAAAATTTCAGTCCTAGCAGAGATATTTAGATTACAGATAAAGTTACAGAATGGTATACAGGGCAATATACTTGTGAATACTAGATAATTTGACATCAGAAATTATCCATGAGGACTTATTTGCACTTTAGGTACATAGAATTAGATCTGGTCATCTATTGATAATTAAATTATCATAGTTCATATCTATGTGTACCATTTATTCTAATGAATAACGGAATAGTAAATTAAGGAATTCTCTGAGTTCTAAAGAATAAACGTGTGAGCCTGGCATGGTGGTGCATGTTTGTAATCCCAGTACTTGGGAGGCTGAGACAGGAGGATCGCAGGTTCGAGGCCATTCTCAGCAACTTAGTGAGGCCCTCTGCAACTTAATAAGACCCTGTTTCAAAATAAAAGAATAAAATAGGGCTGGGGTGTAGCTCAGAAGTAGAATGCTGCCGGGCATGGTGGCGCACGCTTGTAATCCCAGTACCTTGGGAGGCGGAGACTGGAGGATCCAGGTTCGCGGCCAGCCTCAGCTCTCCCCCCCCCCGTCTCTCTCTACCTAGTGAGTGAGGCCCTCCGCAACTTTGTGAGACCCGGTTTCAAAATAAAGTATAAAAAATAGGGCTGGGGGTGTAGCACGGAGGTAGAACACCCCTGGGTTCAATCCCTAGTACCGCAAAAAAAAAAAGAAGTAGAATGCCCTGGGTTCCATCCCCAGCACCATACACACACACACATGCACACACACATACACGTGCACACAAAGTAAATAAAGAATAAACGTGTGTATTCTTTTGATTATGTGGAGCCCAGTATGGTGGCACATGCCTGGAATGCCAGTACTTGGGAGGCTAGACAGGAGAATCACAGGTTCGAGGCCAGCCTCAGCAACTTAGCAAGACCTTGTTAAAAAATAAAACATAAAAAGGGCTGGGCCTCTATTACAAAATAAAAAAAGGCTGGGGTGAAGCCAGGAAGTAGAAAGCCTCTAGGTTCAATCCCCAGTACCACAAAAATAAAATAAAACAAAGATTATCTGGCATTAGCATCACAAGTAAATTACATGTAATACATCTATACAGGAACGGGAGCTTTCTCTAGCCACCAAAGGAAAGTTGTCTATAATAACAGTGAAGAAGATAAAATTTGAGGTAAGGAAAAGTAGATGTGAACAAAGATGAGGACAGAGGAAGTACATAGCAAACATAATCATGCAAGACCACTTTACAGCCTTGCTATGGGTCTGGGAGGCATTATTTGAATTCTCTCTCACTGCCTTGTGTTATGCAGCCTCCGAGAGCTGTAGTGCCATTTCTCCATCCACCAGTTTCAACTCCTAAATCATCTTAGGCCCTTGAATTTCCTTTTATCTCCCCACCCCTTCCCAATTTCCCTCTGCTAAAAAGGTTTGTCAAATTTTACCATGAACTTCATATTGTAATGATATTCTATAGTGATGCTTGTGTGTGCTTTAATATCAGCCTGGGTTTCTGATCCATATCTCCTTCCACATATCAATACTAAGGCTTCTCTGGCTCTATCCTGGAGTAAAGGCTGTCTGCTTGCCAGTTTCTAATATCCAGTTTAAGTACTTGGAAGGCTGAGACAGGAGGATCGCAAGTTTGAGGCCAGCCTGGACAACTTAGCAAGACCCTGTTTCAAAATAAAAAATAAAAAAGGGTTGGAGATATAGCTCAGTGGTAGAGCATGTCTGGGTTTAATCCCCAGTATCTAAAAAATAAATAAATATACAATTTATTTTCATAGCAATACAAAAGAGAATGCTTAGTGGAAAAGTAAAAGAAAAAAACAGTATTATAGTAACACCATTTATATGTATTAAAAATATACTCACAAACAAAACATACATCTTATAAAAGCACATAGAAATAAAAAGGTATATACTAAATAGAAAAAAGTGGCTACAGAAGAAGGACCCTATTACAGGAGTAGGGTATGATGATGAAAGTATTTTTCCATGAATGAGTAATGATGGCATGCTGCAAACTGAGAGTGATAGAAGTCAATCCTCTGCATCTTAATTCCTAAATAAATTCATAAATACATACCCATATACTAGGTCACAGTGCTAGCAAGATCCCTCAACAGTTTTGAGAATTGAAATCAGAACCTTCCTCTAGCACATAATTCATGACATATTCTCTGTCAAAGCAATGAAGCAAAAGGATTGCACATGGGATGGTGTCAAACGTAAACACACACACACACACACACACACACACACACAGAGACAAAAACTTCTAAAACAAATGTAAAAGAGGTTGGGAAGCAATTATTTCCATTCCCCCCAAAATTTAAACTATTCAATAGGTAACTCTCTGCAAAGTACACTCAAAACTGAACAGCCCAGGTTCATGTGAAAACATGCTTCAATTAAAATGTTCTGTGTTGTCAAAAATTTAACTCATACCAATATTGTATAAAGAGAAGCAGCTCCATTGTGTGTGTGTGTCATTGAATCTTTGCTTTATCAACCCTAATTTACATGTCACATATCTTAATAATGAATAGCATATGCAGTGTACAATACATATTAGAGAATTCTGACAGCAGTTATTTAAGTAAATTAACCAATTTAAAAATACATTTCTACATATTTGTTGTTGAGGGGTATGTTTTTTATTTTTTCTTTTGATGCTAAAAACAACAGTATAAAACCATCAAGAGTGAAATACATGGTGTTCTTTTTCTGTAATTCCCAGATTTTCAGGGTCTCTTGATGACAATGAAGGTATTTATTTTAAAGACAGTAATAATGTGAAAGGCAGAGATGTTCAAGACTGGTAAAATGAAAAATCGTATTTTTGAAATGGGCCTTTTAACATTGATATCCCCCTTTCTCCATTGGCAACTGTGGGCAGAGAAACAAATAATTCCAAACTCACTATTTTCTTTAACAGAAAGGATCATGTCTTAAATCACCAGTTCTCAATCAAGGTGTCATGACATACTCATTTGTTCTTAACAGCTGTGAGTACTTTAAGATTAGTCTCAGTGTGTGATGTAATCACATATTAATAGGAAGAACAATTTTAAAGTATGATTTTAATAAAATAGTATATTTGAAGCTCTACTATGAACAATATCACCACTTATTTGCTTTCAAATTATGTTTTCCTAAGAAGGGAAAAGTAAAGATATTAGTAGTATGCTAAAACGTGTACATAATACCCTTCTATTTTGTCTATACCACAGTCCCATGGTGACAAACTTTCATGTATCCTCATTTCAAATGTCTTATCATCTCATAAACAAGGAAAGATCCCAGCATTCAAGTCTGTCAAAATCAGAATCTAACAACCTGCTTCCCAATGGCAGAATTGGCACAAAAATATTTTGTCAAGTCCTAGATTCTTATTTTTTGTTTGCAAAATATGGTCACCATAGAAATCTGCTAAAAATAGTGTTTGCTTAGTATCATATAAAAGAGAAACAGAACAAGGGAATCATCACATAGACATTTAATCTGATCTAAATCAATAATATACAAACCCAGATAATTAAAAATTCTCATTCATGGCCGTGCATGGTGGCTCACGCTTGTAATCCCAGTACTTTGGGAGGCAGAGACTGGAGGATTCGGCTTCGCGGCCAGCCTCAGCTCTCTTGCTCTTTCTCCCTGTCTCTCTCTCTCTCTCCTTAGTGAGGCCCTCCGCAACTTCGTGAGACCCGGTTTCAAAATAGAGTATAAAAAATAGGGCCAGGGGTGTAGCGCGGAGGTAGAACGCCCTTGTGTTCAATCCCCGGTACCGCAAAAAAAAAAAAAATTCTCATTCGTTGTAGCAACACATTTAAGTGATAATTTCAACATTTCCCTCTCCAAACTCTTTTTACTATGTCTGATAATAAGAGAAAAAAGGAAGGAAGGAAGGAAGGAAGGAAGGAAGGAAGGAAGGAAGGAAGGGAAGGGAGAGAGCACTGCAAATGGGCATCCAAGCTTCTAAGAATTTATAAGACCAGCCGGGCGTGGTGGCGCACGCTTGTAATCCCAGTACTTTGGGAGGCGGAGACCGGAGGATCCGGGTTTGAGGCCAGCCTCAGCTCTCTCTCTCCCTGTCTCTCTCTCTCTCTCTACTTAGTGAGGCCCTCCGCAACTTCGTGAGACCCAGTTTCAAAATAAAGGATAAAAAATAGGGCCGGGATGTAGCACAGAGGTAGAATGCCCCTGGGTTCAATCCCCGGTACCGCCAAAAAAAAAAAAAAAAGAATTTATAAAACCAAAAGGGGAGACATTTGGTTATATTTGTACCTGCACTAGATTGCCAGTCATTTGCAGTGCACTGAATATAAATAGCCGTTTTCAATTCACACTAGGGAGAGAGAATGGGAAAATTCTACAGGTAAAAAGGAAAATGTCACATTCATACAAAATACTAAAAATACAAAGTTAAGCGAGGAAAAAAGTGATAGGGAAGAAAACGGGAAAGGAAACCTGTGGGTTTCAGGGCAAGACTGAAAACTCAGAGAGACTGAATTGAGTTTTTAATTTTAAGAGGAGTAGAAATTAAATTCTCCACCAGAAAAATAAATCAAGGGAACTTTTATAGGATGACTAATACGTTAATAACCTACAGAAAGAGATGAGCTCTCAGGTGAAACCAGTTCAAGGACAAAAGGGCAAGCTCCCACTGTCCTCATACTGTCAAGGGAACCCTAATGAATTCACCCAGCAGAATCAGGGAATCTGGAATTCTTAGGGATGCCCGTCCGCATCCAGAAAGTCTCTTATGCACATCTCTGAAAGGCCTTATTATTGACTAATGAGCTTGTCTGAATCATCTATTTGCTTTATTATTTGCAAGCAAACATACAATTATGCCTGAGCTAATTTGAGATTCCAACTTTTCATCTTTAATGCTGCTTAGTTAACGCAGAAAACCTTTCAGTGTTCATGACAAAAGGTTACTCTTTATTCTTCTGTGCCCAAGATTTTTTTTTCAAAGTGAGCTCCACTGTTTTTTTCAAAGTGAGCTTCACTGGATGTCATTTTCTCTAGAAACTTTTTCCCCTCCTTCCATTAGTGTAACAGTCTAATTACTACATAATCAAAAAGAGAAGCACACAGGGCTGCCTAGCTTCACCACATCCACACAATGGTGCCAAATGCGTCTTAACAGTCCAGTGAACTGTCAGAGGCAAAAGTAATTGGAAATTGGGGCTATTTCTTCATGTACTGGTAGTGGGAGTTGTTCTTGTGCTTTGTTAATAAGCAAATCACTCTCGGGAGGTTGGGAGTCTAGAGTTGGTTTGTAAAGACTCTTTATAATGCTTTTCTTTAAAGAAAAAAAAAAGGTAAGATGCCTTACTCCCTCCTAAAAATTTTTTTTCAATTACATCTTAAATGACTTGGCATTTGAGGTAATGTTATCTAGTGTTAATTCACCTGTTAGGAAATTGCTTCTCTCTAGAACCTGGGGTTAATAGAGTGCAAAAGACCATTCTTATCAAGGTGTGGGAGAAAGGCGATTAATTTACACTATAAATTAAAACATAGAAAATGGAAAGAAAACAGACTCTGAGTTCTGGCCTTGCTCCTAAAAAGCTATTATGTTTTGTTGTTTTTTCTGTTTTTAATTTGTTATTTTTATCCACGTTAGCAGGCCTCTAATCATTCCAGACAGAACACACAGCATGGATGAAACTATACATGAAAGAATATGCTTCAGGAAGCAAAATTAATTGACATTGCAGGGAACATATTCACAGAGTCCATGGAGTTACAGCTGTGTGGCTTCTATTCACATCATAGTAGAATCATTTGTCTGGTTAATATTTGCAAAAGCACATTTGAAAAGGAAAACTATGCAGTGCTAAGTAGCCTTGTTGACAAGCATTAATCTTCTTTGTCATATTTCACCTTTAATAAAAATGGTGATGCTAATAATGATAAAAATCTATTTGTGCCACATTCAGAATTCACTGCAAAGCAATGTAGGTCAAAGGACGGCTTCCAATAAATTAGTCTGGAAATAATTGTTTATGAACCACTATGCAATTCTTTGTGAGGATTGGTTGTTCTAAATAAAGTCTCTGGTGGATAAATAGTAAGAACTAAACAGATAACTGAAGATAGATACATAAGTTATTCATTTTCATTTCAAGAGCCAAGTTTTTGTTTTCTATTCCACCCACCTCCAGCAACTGAAAGTAACAACAGGCCTAGTTAGATGCAAATTTTTAAATGAGCTCACTTTTGTTTCCTCAACTTCCAAGTCCTGGCATCCATAATGCTGGGTTAGGTAACTTCCCTGGTGCCTAAACTCAGATGCCTCAAGATACAACTAATCATTTCCCTTTTCCTTTCCTGGTGGTACTTACTTTTTCCTCTTCCTTTCTTTTAAGACTCTGACATAGGCCACAAAACACTGTTATTTAGCCTGACAAGCAACTACTTACTGTAGAAACCAACTGAGTAATATATGTAACTGATGAAGTATTCACTACTTACGAGTTTTGTACCCTTGAGTATATCACCTAATTTCTTAAACTCTAGTTTCCTCATTTGTAAAACCAGGCCAAAAATTCCCCAAGGGGCTGAAGAAGATGCATATAAAGCATCTATCCCAATGCCTAGCACATATTTGTTTTAAAATAGTACAAAATAAATGAATCAATGTGAATAACACCACAGAGTGAGAGAAAATAACAAGAACAAACTGAATAAAAGAATAATCTTCTAAGAAGAAAAAAGAGGCTTTTTAAGATAAAAATTTGGCAGAGACCGGAGGATCCGGGTTCGCGGCCAGCCTCAGCTCTCTCTCTCTCTCTCTCTCTCTCTCTCTCTCTCTACTTAGTGAGGCCCTCCGCAACTTCGTGAGACCTGGTTTCAAAATAAAGTATAAAAACAAAATAGGGCCGGGGGTGTAGCGCGGAGGTAGAACGCCCCTGGATTCAATCCCCGGTACCGCAAAAAAAAAAAAAAGATAAAAATTTGGATTTGGCATAATTTTGCAACTTTCTAGCAGTATAATTTTATATATGTCAATTAGTCTCCCTCAACCTTGGTTTTCATATCTGTTTTTCTTTTTTTTTTTTTGAATAGGGTCTCACTAAGTTGCAGATGGCCTCTCTAAATTGCTATGGCTGGCCATGAACCTGAGATCCTCCTGTCTCAGCCTCCCAAGAACTAGTATTACAGGCATGCATCACCATGCCTGGTTGTTTTCATATCATTAAAATGGAAATTAAAATACCCATTGAGGATCCCCTACTCAAATAAAATATTCAAAATAGGAAATGCTTCAAAATCTGAAATTTTTGAGATCTAACATGATTCTATGAGTGGAAAATACCACACCAGGGCTCATGTGATGAGTTAGAGCCAAAACACAGATGCTCTAAAAATATTTCATAAAATTGCCTTTATGTGGAATTCCAAGATGGTGACTGAGGGAGATACCATGTCTCAATCCCTCTGAGACCTGGATCTCAATCGCTGTGAAAGCAGGTTCTCAACAAGGGAAGAAAAGCAATGAAAAATTTGAAACATAATAGAATCAAAGCCAGAAGACAAAACATAGGACAGTAAAGAGCTCAAAGCACCTTACCTAGGGAACAATGGCAGGGCCATCTTAGCCAGACCACACCAGCAGCTACTGGCATTGAAGCTTCCACACACCACCAACAAAGAAGCCAGCAACCTGTTGTAAATCCAGCAACTGTAGATCATCAGCAACAAAAAGCAAAAAGCAACTCGCTCCATTCTCGAGACCCAAATGACTGGAAGTCTGAACCAGAAACTGTGGCAGCATGGCTGAGCCCATCCCCTCCCCAGAGATTAAGGGCACTGCTCAACCAAACCATTTGTTATCAAGCCACCCCAGAGGGAGATCACCCAGTGCAACCACAGGGACTTGCGTGGCAAGCAATAGATTTGTGGGGTCTGAGACTTCGTGGATCACCCCTGTGGAGGTGGGAGTGAGGTCTGCTGTAAGAAATAGTAGACATGCGGTTAAGCAGACAGCCCCCAGCATCATTTGGGCAGGACAGACTTACAGCCTGCAGGTCGCAGCAACCTTGGAGGTTCCCAGGGATTGCCACAGGACAGTTCCCCAAAACATAACACCTGGAACCCATCAACATCAACATTGCAGTGGGGAGAAGGAACCCAGGGGTAACTGCAACCCAGTACTGATGATCTACAGGCAGAACAACAGTGCGGGAATACAGGACATAGATTTCAAAGTTGGTTTTAAAAGGTAATAAACACACAACAAAGAGCTGAGAATAACCATTCAGTAAAGGCTATTCACCTTTAAGGCTCACCTAGTAGCAAATATCTACCTTCAGAATGAGATACTATAAAGTGAGAGAGATTAGACATAGTAAAAACTACAGAGTGAGAGAGAGCTACAAAAAACAACAAGGGTATAAACATAAGAAACCTGAAATCATGAGCAGGAAGAATAGCAAAGAAACAATGAGCTCCCACAACCCCACAACAGAACCCACCAACACAGAAGTGCAAAGATTGCCAGAAGGAACATTCAGAACTTTAATAGTAGAAATGATACAGGATTTCTGAAAAGAATTCAGAGAGATCCTGAAAGAATTGAAGGATCATATAAGCAAAGAATCTGACACCCTGAATAGGAATTTAAAAAGCAGCTCTGAAGTAAGTGAAGGAATCAAGAAGGATAGTCAACGATTATGCCCCAAACATAGGTGCAGCCACATTCATAAAAGAAATATTTCATGACATTTAAGTCACACATAGATCCCAGTACAATAATATTGGCAGACTTCAACACCCCTCTCATACCACTAGATCGATCTTCACAACAAAAGATCAGTAAAGATGCCTCAGACTTAAGGAACACCATAAACCAAATGGACTTAGTAGACACATACAGAATATTCCACACAACTGCAGCTGAATTCACATTTTTTTTTCAGCTGCTCGTGGAACCTTATCTGAAATTGACCATATCCTAGGCCACAAAGTGAGTACTGGCAAACATATCAAAATCTCTGGGACACTCTAAAGGCAGTCATAAAGGAAAATTCATAGCATTGGGTGCTCACATAAGAACAGAAAATCACCAAATAAATAACCTAATGACAAACCTCAAAGCCCTTGAAAAACAGGAACAGTCTAACCCCAAAGCAAGTAGAAGACAGGAAATTATTAAAATCAGACCAGAAACCAACGAAGTAGAGAATTAAAAAAAATACAAAAATCAACAAAACCAAAAGCTGGCTCCTTGAAATAATAAACAAGATAGATAAACCACTAGCCAACCTAACCAAACGAGAAAATCAACCCCAATTACTAAAATAAGAGATGAAAAAGGTGATATTACCACCAACAGCATGGAAATCCAGGGGATTATCAGATACTACTTTGAAAAACTATACTCCAACAAAATAGAAAACCTAGAAGAAATTGACAAATTTCTAGACATGTACAACCTTCCTAAGTTGAATCAAGAAGATATAGAAAATATAAACTGGCCAATAGCAATCAAAGAAACTGAAGCAGCAATATTGAGTCTACCATCAAAGAAAAGCCAGAACCAGATGGTTTCCCAAGTGAATTTTACAAAACCTTTATAGAAGAACTAATCCCAATACTCCTCAATCTATTCCATGAAATAGAAAGAAACAGGACTCTCTCAAATACATTCTATGAAGCCAATATCACATTAATACCAAAACCAAATAAAGACAGCTCAAGAAAAGAAAGCTACAGACCTATATTGTTGATGAACTTAGACACAAAACTTCTAATCAAAATACTAGTAACATGCATTCAAAACCACATCAAGAAAATCATACACCATGACTAAGTCACACATGTACATCATTGCTTGTAATAGAAAAAAGGGGAAAAAAGTAAATATCTCTCAAAAGAATGTGCATGTATTAAATGGTATATTCATTAAATAGAATATGATAGAACATTTAAATGAATAAATCAAAGCTACATGGAACATCATGAATAAATCTTACAATTAACAATGTTGAAATGAGAAAATATGTTGCTGGAGGATAAAAATATTATGTTGCTTTGTAATGGTTCTGGAAAAGTACAAAAACATGAAATAATACACACTATTATTGAGATGGTCATTTTTATGGAATGTGAATAAGAATAGAATCAGACAGGAGTGTCACAGTCACAGACATATTTTATCTCTTTCAAAAAAAAAGCTGAAGCAAATATGATAAATGGGTAAGATTTCTTTTACTTGGTACACTCTATACAGGAAGGCCCATATAATCACATCACATAGACAAGTCTCTGGGGTTTAAAGTCACCATCCGTAAAATGAAGTGACTGGACCAGCTAATCACTAAGTTCCTTTCCAGCTGAGAGAATCCATAACTCTGTGATAAGATGAATTAATAATGATGGGGTGAGCCAGTCAAGTTGTTCTCTCTGTTTTAGAAAGAGGAAATCAATTTAAATTTAAGGAGGAATACTAGAAAGTCTCCAGTATCAAGACAGTGTGGTACTGGCATAGGAATAGACATGTAGATCAATGAAATAGAATTGAGTCCAGAAATAAACCCTTACACATATGGTCAATTGATTTTCAACATGGTGCCAAGACCAGTCAGTCAGGAAAGAATAGTCTTCATCAAATGCTACTGGGATAATTGAATATTCACATACAAAGGAATGAAGGTGGACTGATACCTCATTTATACAGAAAAATTAACTCAAAATAGATTATAGAGTAAATTCCAAAGACAAAACTGTATAACTTATAGAAAAACAGAAGTAAATTTTTGTGGCCTTGGATTAGGCAATTTTTTAGATATGATACCAAAAGCAAAAGACATACACACACACACACACAAAAAAAAAAAAAATAAAATGGATTTCATCAAAATTTAAAACTTTGGTGTTCTAAAACACACCATCAAGAACGTGAAAAGACAACACTTGGAAAGGGAGAAAATATTTGTAAGCTATATGTTTCATATCAAGAATAAATAAATAATTCTTGTAACTCAGCAATATAAAGACAACCCCAAGTTTAAAATGGGTGAAGATTTTAATAGATATTTCTCCACACACAAATATAGTACAATGGATATATAAATGATCAATAAATACATGAAAAGATGCTCAACATTATTAGTTATTAGGGAAATGCATATTAAAACCACAATGAGGGATTAATAGAATTTCTATTACCTAAAAATTAAGCAATGGAAAGTGTTGTCAATGATAGCAGGAAACCTCATACATTGGTGGTAGAAATGTAAATTGGTGAAGTTACTTTAGTAGATTGGTGACTTCTCAAAAAGGTAAACACAGTGTTACCATGTGACCTAGAAATTTATTTCTGGGTACATACCCCAAAGAATTTTTAAAAATATGTCCATGCAGAAACTTGTACACAATGTTCATTGCATCACTGTACACTGTAGCCAGAGAGATAGGAAAATCCAAATGTCTATCAACTATTGAATCGATAGACAAATGTTCTATATACATACAGTGGAGTAAAATTTAGCCATAAGATATATGAATAATCTTTGACAGCATCATGTTGATTGAAGGAAGCCAGACATAAAAGGTTACTACTGTAGTCTGAGTGTTTGTGTCCCTTTCTTCCAAATTCATACATTGAAATCCCAACCCCACAGTGATTGTTAGGAGGTAGAGGCATTATGAGGTGATTAGGTCATGCCCTCATTAATGGTATTTGTGTCCTTATAAAAGAGACTGCAGAGACCACTGGCCCTTTCTGCAATGTGAAAGCGCAACATCTATGAACCAGGAGGCAAGCCCTCAGCAGACACAAATCTGCCAGTGCATTGATCTTGGACTTCCCTGTGCCCAGAGCTATGGGAAATGAATTTCTGCTATTAACTAGCTACACAGTTAGTAAATATTATTCTCTTATACCAATCCAAACAAACTAAGACAGTCACATGTTATATAATTCAATTCATAAGAAAATTCCAGAATAGGTAAGCCCATATAGCAAAAGAAAGTAGATTAGTGATTTTCAGGGAGTAAGAAAAGAGGGAATGGGTAGTAACTAAGGGGTACAGATTTCCTCTTGACGTAATTCAAATGTATTAAAATTAGATAGTGGTGATGGATGTACAACTCAATATACTAAAAACAACTAAATTGTACACATTGAAAGGGTATGTGTGCTGGGCATGGTGGTGCACAATTGTCATCCCAGTACTTGGGAGTCCAAGACAGGAGGATTGCAGGTTCCAGGTCAGCCTCAGCAACTTAGTGAGATCTTCAGCAACTTAGCAGGACCCTGCTTCAAAAATAAAAAAGACTGGAGGTTAGCTCACAGGTAGAATGCTCCTGGGTTTGATCCCAAGTACCAGAAAAAAGGGGGTATGTTTTAGTGTATATCATTTATATATCAAAATAATACTTAAAAATTTAAGGAGAAAATTTTTAGGTTAGGTTTTACAAATAACTTGATTATCACAATTACTAAAATTATTAGAATTTCCTTGTTAAGCTCCAAAGAATATCTGGAGTCATTATTATAGCAGGGTTCCAAAAAAGAGTATGCTACATCCTGTCTTGATGTTTTTAGACATTTTTTTTATCTGAAGGCATGAGATTGGTTCATATAATTTTATGAGATTTCTTCCAGTTTTATTCGATAACAAATCTAAGACTTCTGTTACCCAATATTAATTTTTCTTCCATTTTCCTCTTGGGCTTTATTTCTAAATATAAAATGTATTTTCTTCCTCATCAGATATGAGGGAAACTCTGTGGGAATCAAAATGCATAGATGCTTTACTCACCCATCATTATTTTTTTATTACATTTATTGGTGCATTGTAGTTATACATTTTGGTAAATTTCAGGGTATCAGAATCATGCATGCACACATTGCTTATTTAGCCTTCCCTCAAATCCCATCCCATTCCCTCCCCCTTCCCTCCTTTCCATGCTCAGCATAGTGATCGACTCTGATAAGTTTGTGTATACACATCATGTGCATTAGTGTAATTCCCTCTTCCCCTCTCCTGTCTCCCTCAGGTGGCTTTCTTTGCTTAACTAAAGTTTTCTCCTTCTTTGTATGGAGTTTCTTCTAAGTCCCATTCTCCCTAGCTTCCACATATTAGGGAGAACATCCAACTTTTCACTCTTTGCGATTGACTAATCTAACTTAGCATAATGTTCTCCAGTTCCCTCCATTTCCCTGCAAATGATGTAATTTTGTTCATCTTTATGGCTGCATAAAATTCCATTGTGTACATATCCCATAGGTTTGTGATCCATTCATCTGTCAATGGACACCTTGGCTGGTTCCAAAGTTTGGCAACTGTGAATCATGCAGCTATAAACATAGATACACATGCATTTGTTGTTGTTCGAGTTTTTAATGATTGCCATTCTAATTGGGGTTAGGTGAAATCTCAGGGTAGTTTTGATTTGCATCTCTCTGATTGCTAATGTTGTTGAACATTTTTTCATACATCTATTGGTCATTTGTATTTCTTCTACTGTGAAGTGTCTATTTAGTTCACTTGCCCATTTTTTGATTGGGTTATTTGTTTTTTTAGTGGTGATTTTTTAAAGTTCTCTGTATATTCTAGATAGTCCTCTATCAGAGGAGTAGCTGGCAAAAATCATCTCCCATTCTGTGGGCTCTCTGTTGAGTTTCTTGATTGTTTTCTTTGCTGCACAAAAGCTCTTCAGGTTAATGCAATCCCACGTATTGATCCTCATTTTAGTTTCCTGTGCCTTTGGGGTCTTCTTGAGGAAGTCTTTACCTGTGCCTATGTGTTGAAGTGTTCAGCCTATGCCCTCTTCAAGTAGCTGCAAGGTCTCTGGTCTGATTTCTAGGTAATCGATCCATCTTGAATTGACTCTTGTATAAAGTGAGAAAGTGGGGTTTATTTCTATTTTTATGCATAAGGTTAGCCAGTTATGCCAGCACCATTTGTTGAAGAGGCTATCTTTTTTCCAGTGGGTGTTTTTAGGCATTGGCTGTAGGTGTGTAGGTTTGTTTTGGAGTCTTCTATTCTGCTCCATAGGTCTATGTGTCTGCTTTTCTGCCAATACCATGCTGTTTTTATTACTATGGCTTTGTAGTATAGTTTGAAGCCAGGTATTGTGATGCCTCCTACATGGTTCTTGTTGCTGAGAATTACTTTGGCTTTCTGGGTTTTTTGTTGTTCCAAATGAATTTAAGGACAGATTTTTCTATGTCAGTGAAGAATGACTGGTAATTTAATGGGTATTGCATTGAATCTATAGAGCACTTTTGGAAGAATGGCCATTTTGATGATATTTATTCTGCCTACCCAAGAGCATGGGAGATCTTTCCATCTTCTAAGATCTTCTTCAATTTCTTTTTTCAATGTTTTATAGTTTTCCTTGTAGAGGTCTTTTACCTCCTTGGTTAGGTTTATTCCCAAGTATTTTATTGTTTTGGGGGATATCGTGAGTGGAAAGTCTTCTGGATTTCTTTTTCAGTGGATTTGTGGTTGGCATACAGAAAAGCATCTGATTTTTTAAGATTGATTTTGTATCTAGACACTTTGCTGAATTTGTTGATCAGTTCTATGAGCCTTTTAGTTGAGTTTATTGGATCTTTTGATATCATAATTGCTACTCCTGCTTGTTTTCGAGTTCCATTAGTGTGGATTACCTTGCTCCACCCCTTCCCCTTTAGTTTGTGCGTATCTTTACTTGTAAGGTGTGTTTCTTGCAGGCAGAATATAGATGGATTGTGATTTTTAATCCATTTTGCCACCTTATGTTTTTTGATTGGGGAGTTGAGGCCATATATATTCAGCGTGATTTTTGAGAGATGGGTTTTTATTCATAACATTTTGAGTTCTAATTTCTGTTTAAGGTAGTGTTTGTTCTTTGCCTAGTTGTTTGTTTGATGCAAATCAGTTTCTCTGGTTCTGGCATTTCCTTATTATTTCTTCTTTGTAATTAATCTCTTTGAGCATTTTCTCTAGTGCTGGTTTGGAAGACATAAAGTCTTTCAGCTTCTGTTTGTCATGGAAGGCTTTTATTTCCCCATCAAATTTGATAGATATCTTTGCTGGGTAGACAAATCTTGGCTGGAAGTTGTTTTCTTTCAGAGTTTGTAATGTGTTGCTCCAGGCCTTCTTGGCTTTCATGACTTGGTTTGGAAGGCCGGGAGTGATTCTTATTGGTTTGCCTCTGAATGTTACTTGGTCTTTTACTTTCGCTGCCTTTGAGATTCTCTCCTTGGCTTCTACATTAGTCAGTTTGATTATTATGTGGTGTGGTGAACCTCTTCTCTGCTCCTGTCTATTGGGGGTTCTATATGTTTCCTGTACCTGTGCATCGACCTTTCTATGTTTGGAAAATTTTCTAATGTTACT
>PVJS01003158.1:21304-55601 GCA_004027185.1 Glis glis
CCCTGTCTCTCTCTCTCTCTCTCTACTTAGTGAGGCCCTCCGCAACTTCGTGAGACCCGGTCTCAAAGTATAAAAAAAAAATAGGGCCGGGGGCATAGTGCGGAGGTAGAATGCCCCTGCATTCAATCCCCGGTACTGCCAAACAAACAAACAAACAAAAAAAAGACTGCCTGAGATGTCTTCAATGTCCAATTCATGCTTTTGAATTGTTTTTTCTAATTTATATACTATGTGTTCATTTTTGAAGAGGTCTCATCTTCTAAGAGTGAGATTCTGTTTTCCATGTGGTCTAGTCTATTGTTGATAGTCTGTATTAATGCTTTCATTTCAATTATTGCACCTTCTTTTTGATTCCTGTTCAGGGTGTCAGATTCTTTGCTTATTTGATCCTTCATTGCTTTCAGGCTCTCTCTGAATTCTTTTTGGAAATCCTGTATCATTTCCTCTATTGAAGTTCTGAGTTGTCCTTCTGGCAATCTGTGCACTTCTGAGTTGGCGAGTTCTGTTGCTGTGGGATGTGGGGGCTCACTGTTTCTTTGGTATTCTTCCTTTTCATGATTTCAGGTTTCTTAGGTTTATACCTTTGTTGCTTTTGGTAGTTCTTTCTCTCTCACTCTGTAGGTATCCTATGTCTAATCCCTCTCCCTTTATAGTTTCTTATCCTGGAGGTAGATAGTTGCTACTAGGTGGGCCTTAAAGGTGAATAGCCTTTATTGAATGGTTATTCTCACTTGCTCGGTATAATATCCATTTGCAGGCCCATCCTTCAGTGATTGGGACCCTTGCCGGGTGCTTCTCAATACCTGTACAAGCGACCAGTGCCGCTATTGCCCTTCTCACTGCAAGCGTGGGTCTCCACGGTCTCCACATGGACTGTCCCTATGTCTCTCTCTGTCTACACCTATGGCAGGTGTCACCAGCAGGAGGCCCTGGGCTTGTGTCTCTCTTTGCCTACGGAAGCAGTGGGTGTTGCTTTGCCCCGACTTTGTGCAAACATGGAACTCCACGTTTTCCACAGAGAGGGCTGGTTTGGTCCAATTTTCCCCAGGTACCAGAGCTGTATGTCCTGTGGCGATCCCCGGGGACTCTACAAGGGTGCTGCAACCTGCAGGCTGCAAGTCTGTCCCACCCAAGTGTCGCCAGGGACTTTCTGCTTATCTATGTGTCTACCTCATCCCACAGCAGACCCCACTCCCACCTCTGCCGGGGCAATCCGTACCATCTCAGACCCCGCGATTCCCTGTGGCCGTGCTGGGTGGTCTCCTCCTGGGGTGGCTCATTGACTTATGGTCTCGTTGAGCACTGCTCTTAATCTCTGGGTTGGGGGGGTGGGCTCAGTCACCGCTGCAGGTTCTGGTCAGGCCTCCGGGCCCTGGGGACTCTGCCGAGCGTAGATTGAACTGCTGCTCGTTTTTGTCACTGATGCTCTGCAGTGCTGGTTTTAGAAGAGATCCCTGGCTTCCTTGTTGGTGGCCTGCAGAATCCGCAATGCTGGTTGCTGTCGTCATGGTCTCACCAAGATGGCGCCGCTGCCACTTCTGCCAATGCAGCAGTTCGGGTCTGTGTCGCATGTGGAGCGAGTCACTGCTTGCCTTCACTGCTGCTGTTCTGCAGCTGCTAGATTCACATCAGGTCGCTGGCATCTCTGTTGGTCTTGTGTAGGAGCCACAATGATGGTAGCTGCCAGTAAGGTCCTGCCAAGATGGCACCACTGCAGCCGCTGTTGCCGCCGCTGTTTGGTCTCTTGAGTGTGTAACGAGCCGCTGCTTGCTTTGGTCTCTGCTGATCTGCAGTTGATCTTACAACAGGTCTCTGGCTTCTCTGCTGGCGGCGTGTGGAAGCCGCAATGCCGGTAGTGGCCAGCGCAGTCTGGCCAAGATGGCGCCACCGCCGTTCCTTAGGTAAGGCACTTGGAGCTTTTTAGTTTCCTCTGTTTTGTCTTCTGGCTTTGATTCTGTAGCGTTTCAAACTTTTCATTGTTTACTTCAAATTTTTGTTGCTTTTCTTCTTCTGTGGAGAGGTTGCTTTTACGGCGATTGAGATCCAAGTCTCAGAGAGATCGTAGCATGGTATCTCCCTTGGTCGCCATCCCGCACCCATCATAATTAAGGAAAGATGTGTCCCATAAAGGTAGATATTACAAAATAACTGAAATTCATCTGAAACCAAGCCCCACATTTTGTTTTCCTTAATCATACCTGATAGCAATGCCTATAAAATGCTTAATTTTTCTGACATTTAAAACAGAGAGCAGTGGTCATCCCACCTTTTCCTCATGGAGTAGGGCAAGCATTGTGAAGGCCGGTTCCCTGAGATACACTGTTATGTGCAATCTGACTCTGCACTGGGTGGGGTGTCATCTCCTCCTAGACAACCAACAATCATTGCCATTGACATTGCAGAATGAGTTCTATGAGGGCTTTTCATGGATTTAGAATCATTTCACTTCTCTATAGCCCTCAACAAATGTTTTAGTTGAACAAATTCTTCAATCTCAGTCCCATTTAAAAAAGAAGGAGGAGGAGGAGCCAGGTGTGGTGGCACATGCCACCCTGACTTATTTCCTACTAAGATGCCAGCAACAGTCTAGGAAATTATTAGTTTCTTAATCTTTCTTAGAGATACAACTTAAATTAGCATATCCTCGGGCTGCATTATGTTGATGCAATAGGATTCTTTTAATCCATGTAGGATTTTTCATCTTTTTTAAAGATTTTTTGATGCAATATAATTACACATCATAGTATAGTATATATTCATATACACACACAGCATTTCTTGGTGCAGTTCCCTCCTAACCCCATCCCACTATCTCCTCCTTCCTCCCTGTATATGCTAGTAAGTTTGTTAATGATACCTTCATATATGGACATAATATTATTATTTGATCTGTTTCCTTCCTCAAGCCTCCTATTTCCCCCTCCTCTTCTGCCTCCCTCAATCCCTTTCCACTATTCCACTAGTCTCTCATTATCTTGAAGTCTCCTTTTTTCCAACTTTCTCTGTGGCTTCCACATATGAGAGAAAACATATGGCCCTTGGCTTCTATTTTTTCCTAAAAGAAGAAAAAACCCTGCAAAAAAATTACCCCCAAACTAGCTGCAATTTCTTTTTCTTGTTTTATTTTCCCAATACTTGTCTAACTAACACAGGTTATGAGTCTAAACATGGAGCAAATGTCTTTGAAAAGGATGTTCATCTTGACCTATGTCACCACCAGGCATGATGGCACATGCCTGTAATCCTAGTACTAGGGAGGCTGAGACAGAAGGATCGGAGGTTTGGGGCCAGCCTCAGCAACTTAGCGAAACCCTGTTTCAAAATAAAAAATAAAAATAGGGCTGGGGGTACAGCTAAGAGTCAGAATCTCCCAGGATTCAATCCCAGTAACACACACACACACACACACACACACACACACACATACACATTACTATTTAGACCAGGCATGGTGGTTCATGCCTACAATACCAGCTACTCAGGAAGATGAAGCAGGAGGATCATGAGTTCGAGGCCAACCTGGGGAACTTAGCAAGATCCTGTCTCAAAATTTAAAAAAAAAGGGCTGTGAATGTAGCTCAGTGGCAGAGCACACTTGGGTTCAATCCCCAGTGCCTCAAAAAATAGTGGTTATTATTTTGGGGGAAACATTATGGGTGAGGATATGCAATTTGAGCTAAAGGAGAGATATGACATCCACATGAGTAAAAGAGTAGAATGAAGCTGAGTGTAGTGGTGCACACCTGTAATCACAATACAGGGAGGTTGATACAGGAGGAGCCCAGGTTTGAGGCCAGACAGAACTTCAGCCACTTAGCTAGACCCTGTTTCAAAAGGGCGTGGGTGTAGCTTGGAGGCAGAATGCCCCTGGGTTTAGTCCCCAGTACAAAGAAGTAGAAGAAGAACAAGAAGAGGAGGAGAAAGAGGAGGAGGAGAAGGAGGAGGAGGAGGAGGAGGAGGAGGAGGAGGAGGAGGAGGAGGAAAAAGAATGTGAAGAATGCATTTAAAAATACTGGGAAATATGGTTGGCCACATAATATAGGTCCAGATCTCATAGAGTCTTTGAAATCCAAAACATTCCCTAAGAACCCTTAACCACAAGTAATAAAAACCAATTGAGCTAGCTTAAGATAAAGCAGGAAATTATTAAAATGATATGGAAAGGTTTAAAGGAATAAAAGTGGAGAAACATCTGCAAGGCTCAGAAAAGGTTGAGAATCACACCCAGGAATGCTGACAGAAGTCCTTTCTCTGCACATTTTATATCTACTTCTTATGGCATATCTTTTTTCATTCTTCCCTCTCTTCACTCTGCAGACTGGCTTTCTCAACTTTTGCTTACATTTTTCAATTCCAGACATAGACTGGTCAATTCTAAATTCCAATGTCAAATCCCCAAGGAAATGGATGCTGCCCAAGTCAGAAGTCCTCCACCAACCAAATCAACTCTATTCCAGGAGGCTGGATCACATGGTGCACACACACTGCCCAGAGCTCACTCTGAATCAAGAGTCTCCAAGAAACAAGATGGACTGTGGTCTGGACTGACCCTCAGTAATTGTCCACCACAGATTGTAGATGAATTAGCAAGTGATACTTTATGCAAACAGGAAAAGGAAAATAGTATGATATAAGCTATTTTAGAAAAATTGTCCTGATATCATGGAGCAGAACAAGTAAAAATCAAGTAGATCAGAGACAGAATAGATCAAGACAGAGATACTGCCAGGCACAGTGGCACAGTCCTATAATCCCTGTACTTAGGAGGCTGAGACAAGAGGATCCCAGGTTTAAGGCCAGCTTCAGCAACTTAGCAAGACTTTCAACAACTTAGTGGGACCTTGTGTCAAGATAAAATGAAAAAACAAAAGGGCTGGGGGTGTAGCTCAGAGATAGAATACCCCTGGATTCAATTCCCAGTATCCGAGAGAGAGAAAGAGAGAGGAGAGAAACAGATACCAATGAATATGTTTCCTAGTAAAATTAACTGCCATTTTAAAACAAAAGTAAGTATGAAGGAAAATTCAGATAAATCATATCAACACTAATGATTGTTTCTTGTTTGATGTTATGGGACAAATAAAATGGGCAATTAATCTATTTCCTACTCAGCCATAGGCATGTGGACTGTGAAAGAGGATTTTTTTTTTGCAGAACTGAAGAGTATATTTTTAACGAAGCCATAAACACAGTTTCTCAAATTTTAAAGATAAATACACATAGACCTCATAACATTAGTAAATAATACATTGATGCCTTCTATCTGGTTACTAATGGGAAATTTCCATCTTTAAACATTTAAGTCAGAAGAGTTTGCTGTTTAACTTTTCAAGCTATGAATAATATAATTTTCTCATTTTTTTATTCTGAATTTATAACCTCTTTGGATTCAATCCTGCAAGGAATGGTATTTTAATGAGGTGAAGAGGGCCCTAGCCCGATAAGTGAGAAGATTGCTCTGAAATTGTAATTCTACTTCTCTTCATTTTGAGTCCTTGAGCAAAGGACCTAGCCAGTCTGAATCTTTGCTTCCTCATACTGACATCGATTTATAAAAAAATTAACAAATAGGGTTTTAAATTTTTTATTGGTGCATTACAATTATGCACAATAGTAGGATTCATTGTTACATATTCATTCATGCACATAGCATAATTTGGTCAATTTAATTCCCCATAGAACCCCTTTCCCCTCCCTCTTCCCTCTCCTCGATACCTTTACTCTACTCTTCTGGTCTCCATTCTAATAAAGAGAATTTTGAACAACACCAAAAAACATCACTTGGTCCAGGCTGGAGCCCAAAAGGAGAAACGTTGGTAGTTGTCTGACTCCTGGTTCTCATGCCGCCCTGTGGAACAGTGTACTTAGCTGAGTATCACTGGTCCCACCACGTGGCTGGGGCCACAAAGAAATATCCTGCCCTCTCAACTTGTGCTCCTTCTTCAGAGGATGCCACACAATCTAAGTGTGGGAATAAAAGAACCTGAACTTTGGTGCAATTGTCCTGGGGTTGCCAAATGCCAGTAACCCTGCACAAAGCCACCTTACAGGAAGCTGATCTGTTTTATGAAGTCTACCACTGGTTAATACCAATCTGACATGTTTTCTTATTCTGGAGTAATGTCTGTCAGCAAGTCAAAAGGTTTCCATACATGATCCATGTGGCCTTTGCTGCTGCTATCTCTTAATAATAGGATTAGCACCCACACTTTCAAATATAAGTTTTCTCATAATAACCAAATTTCCATTCATGTACACCATGACTCCATGTGGCACAACTTCTACTGACATCTCTTACCACATGGTCATATTAATGTTGGGCTCCCCTGCTGAACTCTGGAATTCTAAAGTGAAGGTAATTTGCCTTTTCCCTTTTTGTGTCACTTTATAGCACAGAATATAGCAGATGTTTGGTAAGTACTTATTGGATAAATTAAACACAAACTGTTTCCTTGTACAACAAATATCCGAAAGAAAGAAATGAAGGAAGGGAAGAGTTGAAAAGTAAGCCTGAAAATGAGTAGCTTGGAACTTAAGTTCCAAGTGGACTTCTACCTGCCCAAGGATTTTTTTTTAAAAAAAAAGAACATTAGATAAAGAAGAACAAAATTACATCATTTGCAGGGAAATTGGTCAGTCACAAAAAGTGAAAAGTTGGATTCTCTCCTTTTGCATATTATGCAGAGGCTAAGGAGAATAGGGCATAGGAGGAACTCCAAACAAAGATGGAAAAAAGCTCAGATGAGTAAAGAAGGTGACCTAACTGAGGGAGATGGGAGGGGGGAGAGGAAAACACCTTAATGCACAGGATGTACACAGAGAAACTTATCAAAGTCAACTACTGTAGTGAACATGAGAAGGAGGGAAGGGAGAGGGAATGGGTGTGGGAATTGGGGGAGGGCTAATTGACTGATGTGTACATGTATACTTCTACTACCCTGAAACCCATCAAGATGTATGATTACAATGCACCAATAAATACATTTTTTAAAAAGCTGACACTCTTACAATGTCTGTTTAATCACTGGAATGCAAATGATATGTACAATTAAATCTTTAAAAATTTGGAAAAAAAGAACATTAGGAATCATTGAGCATTAGATCATGATCGCTCTCTCTCTATCCCAAATGCTTTCACTCTTTTTAGCTAGTACCTATAATCACAAGGGGTATAATGCTTTGTATTTATCCTATTTGGGGTTCACTTACCTCTTTAATGTATGGGTTTATGTCTCACCAAATTTGGTGAAAACCATTATTCCTTTGAATAATTTTTTCTGTCTCTCCTCTTTTTTTAGAGACTCTAAGGATACAAAGGTTAGCTCAATACTTAAGACTTAATTTTTTTAGCCTATTTTTTTCTGATGGGAGAGGGCAAGCTCTATTGATCTGTCCTCAAGTCCACTAATTCTCTTCTGGGTCATCACTTCTCTACTACTGAATCCAGTAAGTTTTCATTTTAGTTATTGTATTTTTTCTATTCAATTAATCTCTATTGAGTTCTCTTTCATTACTTTTCTTTCTATGCTGAGATTTTCTATATTTTTATTTGGTTTAAGAGAATTTGAAACTTTTTGCTGAAGCATTTGATAATGGCTGCTTTAAAGTTTGTGAGACAATTCCAACATATCATTCATTGTGTTCCCATCAGTTGGTTTTCTTTTTTCATTTGGGTTGCAATTTTCCTGGTCTTTGTATGACATGTGCTTTTTTAAAATATATACCAGATTCCTTGGATACTATATTGTGAGACTCTTGATCCTATGCTATCTTTTTAGCAGGCAGACCAACCGTTGAAGTGTAATGAGAGGGCCAGGTGGATGTGTAGGCTCCACTTTGCTGGGCACCTCTTCCCATCTCCCCACACCCCATACCACACCCCCTGCAAAAAGAGAGTGCTGACTCTTCCTGCCTCCTTGCAGGTGGAGTGAAGTTCATCTCTCACCTTGGCCAGGCTGCATAGATGTGAGAGAACGGCAGCACACAGCATTGCTGCCAGCAGGGCATAAACTCAGCTCCAAGCTGGGTCTCCCCTGAAACCTGGACAGTGTGTGGGAAAGCAAGGAATGCCAATTACTCCTGCTTACTACGAACTCATCCTG
The DNA here is from genome assembly GCA_004027185.1 of Glis glis. Lineage (NCBI taxonomy): Eukaryota > Metazoa > Chordata > Mammalia > Rodentia > Gliridae > Glis > Glis glis. The sequence goes on from PVJS01003158.1 coordinate 29,407, forward strand.
TCTTGTTTGATGCCAGGTTTAGGGAGAGGGGTGGCAGGAGGGAAACTGGGGTGCAGACTGCCTTGTTTGCATTTCTCCTTCAATCTCATTGCCAGCTCCTCTCTAGGCCTCAGTGCCAACAACTGGACTGTGGAGGAATGGAACATCTTGGTACTGACTGAGCCCTCTCCTCTCCCCTCTCACACACTCTTAGTCTTCTTGCTGCCTGTAGTGGTAAAGACCCAGCCTGCTGTTGGACCCTGCCTAGGAGCACTGTTGGTTCCATCGGGCAGAGGATGGGAGATCAGCTTCTCACACAGTCCTGTAGGAGAATTGGAGAACTGCTTCTCATTTTCATGAAGTGAAAGTTGGGGCTGGGGCCAAAGATCAGCTCCCTGCTCAGCCCCACTGAAACCACAGTGGGAGTTTGTGTGGTTTTTGTATTCTGTGAAGTCATACTTTTCCCAGTTAGTTGGCTTTTTCTTGGAGTTTTTTTGTCTGTGCCTGACAGTGGTCCCAGGCTGGAGTGTTCTGCAGGGCCCAGGATATGTGAAAAGCAATAAAGAAGCCCAGAGAACTCACCGAGTCTCAAGTTTCGAGATCCCCAAGCAGTACACCTCTTTTCCACCATTCTAATCTTCCTTTCCTTATTTGTTCAGTTACATACAAGTTTTTTTTTAAGTTGATCTCTATTTTGGCCAGAATCAGAAGTTCAGGGTGTAATTCTTTAATTCAGAAAGCTGAGAAATCCCCAGGTTCACAGGAAGGAGCCAGACCAATCACCAGTCTTCCAAGGCAAACATAGTTTAAAGGAATGAGTGAATCAATGAGTTATAAAAGTTCATAGCCAGGCATGGTGGCACACGCCTGTAATCTCAGTACTCAGGAGGTTAAAACAGGAGGATTGAGGTTCAAGGCCAGTGCACCATAACTTAGACCCTGTCTCAAAATAAAAACTAAAATAAGCCTGAGAGTATAGCTAAGAGGTAGAACCCCCCTGGATTGAATTCCCAGAACCACAAAAAATAAAAAATAAAAATATTCAGTCATTGCCACTTGATTAAAGATAAGTTTCATCTCACTGTCATCTGTTTTTATGAAATTTAATATGAACCACTCTTAACATAAAAAGATATTTTACTAAAACAACTAGACAAATCAGCATAAAAACATGTGTATTTCAAGATTTTTAAAGAATAAATATTTACTTATTAACCTGAGCTTGTTCTCAAATCTGATTTAAAAATCTTTTCTCTTTAACTTTTAAAGAACTATTTCTATTTTTATTAGAAAAGCAAAATATGCTTATTATGGAAAATTTTTAAATATGAAAAGGTTTAAAGAAAAACTAAAAAAAATCTTTAACCTTACTAAAGTTATATTTTGTTATAAAGTTATATTTTGGAATATATAATAGAATATTTTGGAATATTCTATTTCCCCAGTATATTTTGTTTGGTCTACATAGATATATTAATTAGATACAGATAGTTTGTATGACTTTAAATTTTGCTTTTTTCATCTAACACTGTATCCTGACCATTTTAATATGAGACTAAGAATATTGATAACATTTTTTTAAACTGGCAGCAGAGTTTGCTATCTTAGGAATGAATCTGATTTTATTTGCACAATCTCCTTTTCTTGAACATTTAGATTACTTGGTTATTTTTATTTTTTGCTGTTATGAACTGTGCTACAAGGTTTAATTTTTTAAACAAATGTTTACCTTCATATAATTGTAAATGTTTTCTTAGGATAGACTTTATGCCTTTAATCTTTATTTTGAAGGGTATAATACAGGTATTTCGGTTGGTTCAGTAATGGTGGAGAAATAGTCAACTTTCTGGGTTTGAACTTTTCAGTACATTATAAAAACATACAAATGTACATCAGCAGTTATATTGAAAGTGAGAATTTCATGTTTGTAATACATATTTATATCTTTATTTTTATCTAGCTGTACTGAAGCTTGTGATTTTTTAACTAGTCTCATAATTACTCTGAATTAGTAATAAGTAGTTTTTATCTGAAATATCTGATTTTTTCCAATGAAATGTTTAGGATTTCATTTTACTCTGAAATAGTGAATAGCATCTTTAAAATATCCTTAAACTTGTTTTTTTTTTGTTTGATTTTGAAGGTTTTGCTGTTATTTGAAGCTTTAGTTTTTTAAGGGAGCATGAGAAAATATATGCCATATAAATTTTTATTGCCGTGTTGGAAAAACATTGTTGAACACATACATAATTTTTTTAGAAAATCCATAGGTAGCATGCAAATTAGAAGAAATTTTAAATATGTTTGGTTTATAAGAATCATAAGATTTTTTTTTTTTTGGTCTGGGAGTGGTGAAACATACCTATAATCCCAGTACTTGGGCGGCTGAGGCAGAAGGATCACAGTTTCAAGATCAGCATGTTGAAATCTAGCCAAACCCTGTTTCAAAATTTAAAAAAATAGAATAAAATAGGATTTGAGGTGTAGCTTAGAGGTAGAATACCCCTGAATTCACACCCCAGTACCCCTGCCCATAAAAAGAATCATGATTTTTTAAGATGATACTGTTTGTTGTTATAAAGTGTAATAATTAGGATTCTGTAGAAAGAGGTACAAGAAATATCACCAGAAAAAAAAATGAAACAAATTGTTCACATTTGGATGATTTGAAGATGAAAAGAAAGTTGTAGGTAAAGTTCTTCATTTCTTAAAATGTTCCATGGCAGAGAAAATATTTGATTAAAAAGTTGAAGATTAAATTGCCTTTTCTTCCTTTAGAAAACAGACACACTATGGTGCTTTGTAGCAACAGATCTCTTCTGTAATTGAAATGATAAATAAATGGAGCAGGGCAGAACCCAAGGTGGTTTGGAGTTTGAGCTGGGAGTATTGCATTTATACTTTCCAAGTTTCCTTTCTTAACTTGTGACTCTGGGGCTGAAATAATGATCTCCTTTTTTCCCTTTAAAATAAATCTTTCCCTGCTTCTAACTACCAGGGGAATATTATGAAAACATTCAGAACTAACATTATAGAACTAACATCGCTAAAAACCGTGCATCAGCACTGTGAAAAGGCCTATAATCCCAGGGAGAGAAAAACTCCAAACAGTGTCAGGAGTGCAGGGCTTTTTACTGTTGATTCTGAGAAACAGTAAGTTTGGGGTTCTTGCTGCTCATTTAGCAAAAATAAACTTTCCAAAAAAAAATAAATAAATAGAAAAGAGAAAAAACTGTATAGAACACACTTCCTTGTATCCTTGTGTTACTCCTCATCTTGGTATCTCAGGACCAAGTAACCTGTTCCCTCTCACAGGATGACTGCTGATATGAGGGGTGGGTGAGAAAAGAAGGAGCCCAGAGAGAATGGGGCACAGAGGGAAAACTTCAAGCTTCTGGGTGTTGCTTCTGCCTCTACACTGCTTTGTTTATCCTGAGAAGACCATGAATGGCAGACATAAGTTTTATTCCATTTGCTTTCCTGGTCAGTGTGGGACTGGACAGGGAATCTTAAACAGCTCAGATTAAAAAGGCAAATGTTCTCAGAACAGTTGTGACTGCCCCCAACACATGCACAAAATGAAATGTAGGGCTGCCACCTTACCAAGAGTGCTCTGGCTCCTTTTGGTATGTAGTCACATACACTGTAATTGGAAAGTCTGCTGTGCATCTCTATCACAGCATGTAGAGCTTTTATTCTTGGGGTGGAGGGAATGGTAATTCTTTGTTTCACTGTCTCTTCACTTAATTATGAACTCCTTTGAATTCCTAAAATCTTACAGGATATCTGTACTACAGTAAGCATCCAACAGTAATTATAATTGCTGATTTTTATTGAGCACTTACTGACTCCCAGGAATTATGTTAAGTAATTTCACATGGACAGAGGTTTACAACAATAAGTAATGTGTCCAGGGTCACCAACTAGTTGGGGAAGGTCTAGGCCCAGGATACAGGCTTCTGCCAAGTAATAGGTCATTACATATCTGTTGAATGAATTTAGGAAGCTCCCTTGATCTCGCTTCACTGTGATAACCAGACACTAAAAGTAACCAATAGCCAGGTACGGTGGCACATACCTGTAATCCCAGTAACCATTTGCCTATTTTTCTGATCTCTTTTTTGTAAAATAGGTTGTTGTGTGAATTAAATAAGATAAAGCTGTGAGCACAATTTATACTCCATCAGTCATACACAGCAAGAGGGGACAGTTCCTGAGGGTAAATTTAACATTACAGGGAGCTGAATTTTCAGAGCAAAGCTCTTGAATACTGTCCACACCATTCTAAACCAATGCTAAAGACCAATCGAAGCACACTTTGGCTCACATTCACATTTGCCCCTGTGCAGTTCAACACACACTGCCGCAAAACAAGGCACTGTTGGTGGCATTTGAGAAAATAACAGAAGCAGGAAGGTCACCCTCACCTTCCCCTACTCCTCTATCCTAAAGCAGCTCATAGAAAGCTAAGAAGAGTTTTCCAATCTCCTCTTGAGGCAGTTCATAAGATCTTCATGAGAGGTGTTCTCCCTATATTCAGAAGAAAGGCACAGCCTCACATCTGAAGATGTAGGGTCCCAGAAAAGAATCTAAACAAATAGGCCTAAGTGTGCTAGTCAGATTTTTACCACTGTGGTCAAAATGCCTGACATAAACAACTTGGAAGAGGAAAAGTTTATATTGGCTCATGGTTGCAGTCCATGGTTCACTGGCACCAGTGCTCTGGACCTTAGGTGATGATACAGAAGATGGATGTGGAAGTGTGTGGTGGAGGAACGCTGCTCAGCTCATGAAGCTGGGGAGCAGAGACAGAGCGAGAAAGGGCCAGGGAAAGGGGCACACCAACTCCAGTGACCTACTTCGTCCAACCACAACCCACCTGCCTACAGTTTCTATCTTCTCACAGTTTTAATTGGAATAAATTATTAATCCATCAAATGGATTAGTTCACTAATGAAGTGAAAGCACTCATGATATAATCACTTCCCAAAAGTCCCAACTCAGAACACTGCTGTATTGGGGACCAAGTCTTCAACACATGAGCTCATAGGGGACATTCCAAATCCAAGCCATAACTTTAAGTTTACCCCAGTGTATTAGCATTAGATCATTCCCTTTGACAATTACAATTCTCTCTGTCTCTTGCCCATCAAACTAGCATAAGAACATACAAGTCTAACCATTTCTTCAGGCCTGCATTTCCTTATGAAGGTTCCAGTGTCATATAAAGTTCGCACTAACTAAGCTTTTATGTTTTAATATTAAATAGGCTTTATTTTCTTATTCATAAGTCTGTTGTTATAGAGTTCTCAGCCATGAACCCAAGATGGGTAGAGAAAAGGTTATTTTTCTTCCATACACATCTTACCTCTAGAATTCCAGGTCATCCATCATTACCTGAGTTTTCATTCCCATTTGGCCACACCAGCCCTAATCTGACTCAATTCCCTCCCTTGTATCCTCCCAATCTTTTCACTGGGACTTCTGAGATCAGAATAGAAATTGCAGCCTCATTTTTTAAGGGTTCTTCATCTCTGTGCCTCCTGGGTAGCACCTTGATGTCCCGATAGCCTTCTCCCTCTCGAATGGAGGCTATTGTGTCTTTTTGCCTCTTATCCAACCCACCCAAAATACATGCTTTTTTCTCTTCTACTTCCAACCACGTCCCTTTCACCAAATGAGAGCCAACTTCTCCATTGAGCAAAGTAGGCATAGGCCCTAAGGCACATGATATATTTAGGGGAACAAGAAAATATTTCAATTTCTTTTTAAAGCAGAAGAAAAATTAGTATATTTCAGCATGAAATTATTCTCATCCTATATTAATGCAGTTGTACAATACAGGCTTAAGTGCCTTTATGAAGGAAGTGACTAATATACTTGGGCCCCAGGATTCATAATCTGGCCTGCTTCATACCCCTGGCCCTTTCCACACTCCTATCAGAGTCAACACTTCCATTCCTGATTCATCAGGGATCTGCCCTTGTAGATTGAGGATCTGAGCTCCAAGTCATTCTTTTCCTCACCATCCAGATTACAATAGCTGTAGTTGGTCCAACCATGTGTTGAAAAATTAATTTGAGAGGTGCCATTACTAGATCAGTCTCTCCAATGTATTGGAGAAGGGGTGTGTGTGTGTGTGTATGTGTGTGTGTGTGTGTGTGTGTGTGTGTGTGTGTGTGTGTGTAATTGAAGGGTAAAGAAAGGGTGAGGGATAAGACTGAAAGACAGTATTTCCTGTTCATTCAGCATTGTTTCAGACTATGTGGGGGTGGGCTTGAGACTGCAAGTAAAAGGCCTTGGAAGGCCTGAGAAGAGCTGGAGAAAACAGAGGCAGGTGTAGCAATTGGGGCCAAGGGAAACACAACCATTGTGGGTATTTAGCCATTTATTCTCTCCCCCTCCATAGTCTTGATCACTCTTCTTTACTTGGCAGGGCTGAATGAAAGAGGGGAGGAGCAGATTCCTGTACTCATGGTGGAAGTGCTGCTCAAGATCTCCTTGCAGGGGGCTAGGGGCATAGCTCAGTGGTAGAGTGCTTGCCAAGCATGCTGGAGACCCTGGGTTCAATCCTCCAGCACTACAAAAAAGGGAAAAAGGGAAAAATGTATATATATATATGTATATATATATATATATATATATATATATATATATATGAAAGAAATCTCCTTGCATTCCATCTACTCCTGGCTTAGCAGACCCCAGCCAGTGCCTCTAAAAGCAGCATGTGAGTTTTCAAGTTGTCTCAACACATCCTATAGGGAAAGCAAACGTTCGTCAAAATGGAGGTAGAAAAAAAAAATCCTGAATCCTCATTTCCCCTGAAGCTTCCTAAATTCTTGAAGTGCAAAACAGAGAGGAGAGAGCTCATAGTGTGTGTGCAGGGGCCTCTTGACATGCAAAAGCCAGCCTGAGAGTGGCAGGCAGCACTCATTAGGGGGAGCAGGAGAAAGCCTCTCCTTCAAAAGGCAGGAAGCAAGTCAGTATCTGGTGGGGCAGATGTGTTTGTTTTAGCTTGAGCTTGGTCCCCAGGACTGCTCTGTGGGAAAGAATGATTGCCTGGGGTTAGAGAATGACCCTGCCCCAGGCATCTCTCTTCCTCTCTGTCTCCTTCTCTCACTTTGTTAAAATACAGATTTATATTAGGAAGCAGCCCAGTTTCATAAGGTTGGAGACTGCCTCTGTGTAGATGTAATCTCTGATTGATGGGGTGTGGGGAGGAGAAGGAAAAAGACAAAACGAGTTTATGAATTCACTCTGAGATTCAAATCACGTCCATGGCCCTGCCAGCTTCTTTCAGCATAAAATTGGGCATCTCAGAGATCAGTACTATTATGTGTTGGTGGTTCTTTTTCTCCCCACTTTCTTCTAATCTGCGTTCATTCTCTTAACCTGCTGAACCTGCAAAATTGAACCTTATCACCACCACCTCAACCTTCTTATATAAGGCAAAAAAGAAATGAAAATTCTTGCCTTTTTAAAAAATTTGCCACTCTTCCCTGTGCCACCGGGAACATTAAACTTACTCATTTGTGTGTGTGTGTGTGTGTGTGTGTGTGTGGTACTGGGGATTGAACCCAGGGGCATTCTACCTCTGAGATATACCCCCAGCCTTATTTTATTTTTTGTCTTGAAACAGGGTCTCATTAAGTTGCGGAGGGCCTAAGTTACTGAGGCTGGCTGTGAACCTACAATCCTTCTGTCTCAGCCTCCCAAGTACTGGGATTACAAGCGTGTGCCACCACGCCTGGCACTGGCTCACTTTTGAAAAATCTTTACATTTCTCCTATGGGAAGCTCCACAATTATTTAGTTTACTATTGGTCTGACTGTTTAAGAGTAATGATTAATAAGTACAGGGATTTGCAAATGTTCAGTCACCCACCTGGAAGCAATTACCCAAAAGATGAACGATTTAACATTAGTACTTTTTGAGTGCCAATAACTGTCAGACACTCTTCTGGGACAATTAGTGAATATTAGAAAACAAAGGTCATATGCTCCATGTTGATCAATGTGGAGTGGAAAAGCAAATACATGTGTAGCAATAGCAAAAACAACAACAAAAATGCAGCATGTTGAATAAAAAAGTGCTAACAGGCATAGCAATGCACCTTATGCATTCTAAGTTCCACACATGTGTTGAATAAATAAAATATATAATTTTATGCGTAGTGACACTCACCTGAAATACATTTTTCTACTTTTAGTTCTGGTCATCTCAACCATTTAACATGCAAGTCTCTGGTTCAGATGAAATAAAAAAGGGTGAGGTCCCTTTCCTCTAATGTTGAATCATTTTGAGTCTGAAAGAAAGAAACAAACAAAAAAACCAACAAACCACAGAAAGATTCTAAGTCATAACTTTGAGAAAAATTAGCCATTTATAAGGGTCTTTCTATAAGTAAGGGGAATCTAAAGCTTCTGTACTTTTCACTGAAAATTATTTTCAGTGCTAGTAAACTGGACTGGAAATGTGAATCCTAAAATTCATTCAAACTGCATTCACATCGTTCTAAATAACTACGTATCACATACCAAAGACAAAAATAGCATGTTGTGTAATTTTACCTTTGGAAATTTTCTTTCTCCTCATGTAGCTCTAGATTGTTTTAGTTTAAATTATAAATAGTTAAACCTACTAAGATTTTTATAATTTTTTATCACAGGGTTGTTATGCAGGGAGAAGTCAGCTACCTTGCAGAGGGTCCCAGCAGCAATATGTTTAATCAATAGATATAAAAAATGCAGAATGACACTCCAGGTATCAAGAGGGAAAGGAGAAGGTGAAGAGAATTCACATTGGAGCCAAGGCTGAAGAGGAAAGAATAATCTCACTCATTAATTGTCTATTAAGTCCTAGATTTCATTCCAAAGCTATTTGGAGGCTCTTGGAATCTAGGAACCAAACAATCAAGGAAATTGATTTTACTTAAGTTATTACAATAGGGAGAACACCTTAGACCAGAGTTTCTCAGCAGGATGGTTTCATCTTAGACTTCTATACGGAGGAGTAGACAAGTTATAGGTGAGGCAATTTTACTATTGGAATTATTTTTATAATCAGGAGGAGTCTTAGCTGAACAGGAAATAATCCTCTCTGTGTCTAGCTAATTTGGGAAAGATAAAGAGTTCAGGGAATCACTTATAACTTATTATAATTTATGGGAATTTTGAGGGTCTATGTCTGGTCTTGTCATAGTTAAAAAGAGTTTCATTAGCAAGTTTTATCTAAGTCACAGGGGAAAGGATGGTTCTTGGCAGGAAGCCATTTTCCCAGATCACAAAGAATGGGAGTGTTCTTAACCATCCCTGACTTCCCCAAACATGGGGCTCAAATAAAGGGCAGTATCATCATTGTGAGTCTAGTCATTAACTAGAACTATACTGTATTTTCTCTTTAGAGTTCACCCAGTATCCAACCTGACTTATTCATGCAGTTGTTCATTTGTTGGTTTATCACCCTCTGGAGACTTCATATCACTGTGAAAGGTTATTTTCAAGAAAAGGTAAAATAATGACTCTTATTCAGACATAAAATTGAACATGTGTTAATAAATCTACTTGTTAATTAATGAGGGAACTGGAATGAGGCAGTTGTCAAAACCAGTTCAAAAGAGAATTCAAAGAACTTTTCTGATAATTTTATTTATTTATTTTATATTATTATTACTATCATTATTATTATTATTATTATTATTTTTTTTATGTGTGTGTGTAGGACTAGGGATTGAACCCTGGTGCATTCTACCTCTGATCTACCCCCAGTCCTATTTTAATTTTTATTTTGAAACAGGGTCTCACTAAGTTGCTGAGGCTGGCCTTGAACATTTAATACTCAGCCTCCCAAGTACTGGGATTATAGGCGTGTGCCACCATGCCTGACTTAAAAGGAGAAATTTGGACCTAGGTCAATACTAGAAGAATGCCATGTGAAGGTGAAAGCAGAAATCAGGATAGGCCAGGAAACACAGAAGATTACTAACAAACAACCAGAAGCCAGAGAAATGGCATGAAACCGATTCTTACTCATCATCCCCAGAATGAACAGGCCCTGTTGACCCTTTGATCTTAGACTGTTAGTCTCCAGAACAATGGTGCAATGTATTTATATTGCTTATGCCACTCTGTTCTTGGTACCGCACTGTGGCAGCCCTAGCAAAATGATACACTCCATTTCTGCTGTGTTGTGCTTCTTCCAAGACATCCTCTCTTGAGAATCCCATGCTATTTTCTTTGCCCAGAACATTTTTTCTTCCTGCCTCCCCATCTGTATTTCTCCCCAGTCACATAGTCAACTCCAGATCACTGTTTCATTCATTCATCCTCTGGACACCTGACAACCCAAATGTAGAGGGTTACACTGATGTGCTTCCAAGGAACACTGTATTACTTCCCACACTTATCATAGACAATTATAGGTGATTGTGGTTATTTGTTAAGGATATGTGCTATAAAGTAGTAGTGAACACTAAATTAGCAAATACTGAAACATTGTTCCTGGGTGAAATACAGGGTCAGATTCCTGCAAGTTACTGGTTACAATATTTTCATTAAAGGATGAATACATAACCATATTTTATATATGTCTGTTTAAATACAATTTATTTAGCTTTTCATGGTGGCATAGATCTGTAATCCCAGTACTAGAGAGGCTGAAACAGAGGATTGCAGGTTGGTGGCCAGCCTCAGCAACTCAGTGAGGCCATCGGCAACTTAGTAAGACCTTGTTTCAAAAAAAAAAATAGATCTGGGGGTATAGCTTAGAGGCAGAATGCCCCTGGGTTCAATCTTCAGTACCACACACTAAATAAATAAATACATACATACATACACACATACATATATACATACATACATACATACATACATTTAGCTGGGGGTGGTGGTGCATGCTTGTAATCCCAGTACTTGGGAAGCTGAGACAAGAGGATCACAGGTTTGAGATCAAGCTCAGCAACTTAGTGAGACACTCAGAAACCTAGAAAGAGCCTGTTTCAAAACAAAACAATAAAAAGGGCTGGAGGTAATCTAGCCAGACCCTGAGAAGGGCTTCTCTCCCTTCTGAGAAAAAATATGGTTGGTTCTCATTGTTCACAGATTGCATCTGAAAAGTCACCTGCTCAATAAAATTTGTGACCCCATAATCAATACTTACAGTCATTTGTGGACATATGCAGAGTAGCAAAAATCTTAAGTCTGATGTGCACATTCCCAGCTGACAAACAAAGCAATGTATGCCTTCCTCAGCTGTCATTCTGTGAGTGTCCTTTTGTGGTTTATTTAGTGCCATGTATTTGCATTCTTCTGCTTTATGTTAGTGATTTCGGTGTTTAAAATGGCTTTCAAGTGTGATGCCGAAGTGCTATCTGGTATTCCTAAGCACAGAAGGCTGTGATGTGCCTTTTAGAGAAAATACTTAAGTTTGATAAACTTCCTTTAGGCTGGTGTTATAGTGCTGTTGACCATGAGTTCAGTGTGAGACTGAAATCAGAATATTATAGTAATACATGCATATTCACATTTATAGTAGCAAAATTCAAAATATGCAAATTATGGAGCCAACCTAGGTGTTCATTAACAGATGAATGGATTACAAAATTATGGGATATACACACAATAGACTTCTACTCAGCAGTAATGAAGAACAAAATTATATCCTTTGCAGGAAAATGGATGGACCTGGCCAACATTATGTTAAATGAGATTAGCCAGTTACAGAAAGTGAAGGGTCATATGTTTTCTCTCATGTGGAAGCTAGGGAGTAATTGGGATACAGGATGGACTTTAGATAATGGAGGAGAAATCCCAGTGGATTGAGGGAGGTGGTCTAGGGGAGGGTGGAGGAGAGGGAGAATTAACGAAGGAAACTCTTCCATGGGCATTATGTACATATGTGAAAATACCAATGCCAATCTCAATATCATGTATGGGGAAGGCGGGGGAGATGGATCCTGGGAATAGCTCATCAAGTATTGTGTGTCACTATCACTATGAACTACAGTATGAAGTAAGACTACAATGCACCAATAAAAGTATTTAAAATAAATAAGTAAGTAAATAAATAAATAAGAAAAAAAAGTAAAATGTGCCTGGGCATGGTGGTGCATGCCTACAATCCCAGCAACTCCAGAGGCTGAGGCAAGAGAATTGCAAGTTCAAAGCCAGCCTGGGCAACTTAGCAAGATGAAATCCTTTCTCAAAATAAAAAATAAAAAGGGCTGGGGAGGTAGCTCAGTGGTAAATACCCCTGGGTTCAATCCCCAGTACTGAAAATAAGGGAAAAAAAGTAAATGTGATATAAATCAGTTAATTTACTTTCATTTCCCACACTAAAAGAATTAAAAATCATTACCCTAAGGAGTGGTAAAAGTATTTTGTCTACTTTTTTTAAAGCATTTTTTTGTTTTTGCAGAAACGGGGATTGAACCCAGGGACATTCTACCTCTGAGATACACCGCCAGTCCTATGTTTCTTATTTTTTATTTTGAAACAGGGTCTCACTAAGTTGCGGAGGTCCTCACTAAGTAGCTTTTGCTGGCCATAAACCAGTGATCCTCCTGTCTCAGCCTCCCAAGTACTGGGATTACAAGCATGTGCCACCACACCCAGCTTTTGTCTACTTTTTAAATTCTTTATGTAAATCTTCATAATACTCAATGTCATTTGTAATGAGAAAGTAAAAATATATGAACAGTTATTTAAAAAGATGACTTTATACTGAAACATACATGAAACAAATTTATATATTAATCATTTAATGAAAATGTTATGACAAGTGGTTCATAGGAACATAATCCTTTACTTTCCTTGGAAGCAATGGTTCAGTATTTGCTAGTTCTGTGTTCACTATGGTGTTATAGAATACCACTATTATAATGAATGAGTCAATTATACCACTAGTGGGTAAAGATAAAGGCATGATCTGAATATAGCATAAAAGAAAATATATTACAGCCAGGCGTGGTGGCCCACTCATGTCCCAGTACTTGGGAGGCTGAAATAGGAGGATCGAAGGTTTGAGGCCAGCCTCAGCAACTTAGCAAAACACTGCTTCAAAATAAAAAAAGGAAAAAGGGCTGGGATGTAGGTTGGAGGTACAATGTCCCTGGGTTTAATCCCCAGTAAAACACACACACACACACACACACACACACAAAGTATATTACTTAGAATTGTTATCTTCAAGCAAATATTAAGGAGAGAAAAATAGTAATAATTTCAAAACAAGTAAAGCTTTGTTCAATTTTATATAATTCTATGAGGTTCCAGAAAGCCCCTGTTTTCTCTTAATCACTGTGGAGAACCCAAGTATAGAATAACACTTTTGTTTGGTCTTTGACAAAAGAGACGAGCTTTCACTCCTGCCCCTTGTTTCAACTTGGTTTCTCTGAGAGGATGGAAGGCCCAGCGTTTTATTCCTCATTTGAATCTTTCTTTGTTCCCTTATCAAATCTCCCCTCTAGCCTGACAAGCATTCCCTTCTTCACAGAGGGAGTATTAACTTTCAGGATTCTTAAACTAATGCACAGCTGAAATTCAAACAGACTATCAAGTGAAAGTCTCCTCCTGCCCCCACCTCCTTTTTCATTTCAAGGTTTATTCTTTTAGTATTTAAGGAAGGATTTTTGTTTTGTTTCTCACTGAAAGATTAATTCCTGCAACACAGTGAAGGTCTTACCTTCTTTTTAGAGCCTCTGTCACTATTTCCCTGTGCACTTACAGAATCTAGGTAGGTGGTAGATGATAACATACTTAGAATGATGCCAGGATCACAAGGAATTACTTTGCCACTAATTTTTGCTTATGGGCTCCCAGGCTCTAATTTGCTTCTCTTCCTTCTGTCTCAGAGATGCAAATCTGAGTGGTGGGTCAGCAACCTTTCCATGATGAAATATTCATGCACAAGCACAAATACACACAGGGTAAGGCAATAAGAAGTGCCGAAAAATAATAACAGACTCTCTGTCCTGTGGAGCATGTAGACACACGAATAAAGAATGAACACAGAGAAAAACTGCAGATCAAACATAATATAGGCTGAGGATATACTCATGGCAACGGCTTCCTGACAACAACTAGTCCTTGGAAATGTCTGAAGGCATTATCATCCCACAATATTTATAAAAAGATAATATAAAGCTCTTTCTGGCCTGTAATTGTATGGGATAGGTTGCAGGATGACATAGAAAATGCACACAAAGGAATATCAGGAGTGGTGCCACACATGGATGGGATAGGTATTTTCTCCCTGGTGAAACTAAAGGACTCAGTGCTTGGTATAGTATAGTGCTTGGTGCAGTTGGTGAGTACATTTCAAGCGCTTAGTAAATATTTGTTAAATAAATGGATGCCTGCAAGATTCTGAATGGACCCAAGTCTCCTTCCTCCATGGAGATAAACCATAATGAGTGAAGATGCTTGCCTGGGAATATCATGTATAGAGAGGCAGAGGGACTGGTGGCAACAGTATCACTGAAGATGCTAAAAACGCTGGCATTAATTACTTATTTTCTGCTGCAAAGAGTAAGTTCAGAAACTGGTCTGTAATATTCCTTTATAATTTGATAAAAAATAGCTTGCCTTTGAAAGTCAGGCACACCTAGCTCTGCCATATATTAGCTATTAATCATATACAAATGACCTAAGCTATCTCACAAGTACTTTTCTGTAAAATAAGATCATAACACATGTTTCACTAATTTGTTGAAATAATTAAATTAAAAAATACATGAAATCACCTAACATGACAGATGGGTTTTTAAGTACTATCTTATTTCCTACTTTTCTTACTTCCAACATGTGTTCTAGGTCAGGTACTAAAATCAACAGTAGGGTACAGTGGTATCTTGGTCAGTTTGAGATACTATAACAAATTACCATAGACTGGGTGGCTTAAACAACAAAGGTTTATTTCTTCCAGTTGCAGAGGCTATAATTCTGGGATCAGGGTTCTAGCAGGTTCAAGTTTAGGGGAGGGTCCTCATCCAGGTGGCAGACTCCAATTGCTCATTGTATTCTCACATGGCAAGAGTACCAAGGATACATGAGTTCTCTGTCCTCTTCTTATAAAGGCACTAATTCCACTCATGAGGGCTCCATCTTCAGGACTTAACTACCCAAAAGCCCTGCCTTCAAATAATATCACATTGGGATTTAGATTCAAAATATAAATTTTGGACGACACAAACATTCACTTCAAAATAACTGGTAAATAGCCAGGTGTGCTGGCGCACGCTTGTAATCCCAGTACTTAGGAGGCCGAGACAGAAAGATCGCAGGTTTACAGCCAACCTCAGCTACTTAGTGAGGCCCCCTGCAACTTAGCGAGACCCTGTTTCAAAATAAAGAATAAAAATAGGGCTGGGGGTGTAGCTCAGAGTAGAATACCCCTGGGTTCAATCCCCAGTACCGCAAAAAAAAAAGCAAATAAAATTGACACAAACCCTTCCCTCAAAGAGGGGAAGAGAGCTGTAAATTTTAGAGGGGGAGAGAGCTGTAAACAAAATTATTATGATAGAGATTCTTGAAAGTGTTATGAAAAAACACAGGAGGGATACATTTTTGAATGAGATGATTTAACTAGTATTAGGGAATCAGGTGACTCAGAGGAAGCGTCTCTGAAAGAGTGATCTGAGACTTGCAATTCAGTGATCTAACAGAAGTTCCTTTTGCAGGAGTAGGGGAGGAGGCTAGAAACTCTTCCAGAGTCCAGCAGTTTTGTAAAGGCAGCAGACTTGATGGGGTTTGGAGTATTCATTAAATTGAAACAAGTACAGAATGCCTAAAAAAGGCAGGGTGCGGCTGAACCTGAAATGTCTTTTAATGCTGTGTTAGGATTAACATGCTTTCAGCTGCATCTAACAGGAAAAAAATGAAAATAAAGGCAGCCTATATACAGTTATTACTCACTTAATAAGATTTCCATGGCTAGATGACACTGGAGTTACTCTGACTCCATGATGTTATCAAAGATGCAAGGACCTTTCCTTTCCTACTTCCATTCTGCCAATTTCAATATTTTGGCTTTCATTATCAAACACACATGTCAGGGTCTTCAGATGGATATAGAAATTCTAAATTTCATGTTATTACTACAGCCTTCACTATAAGAAGGGAGGGTTACGATATGATTTCCAAACAAAATTGGGGTTTGGTTTCCAAAGAAAAAGAGAAGAAAAATTATTTTGGATGAAAGTAATTGGTCACAATTACGACAAATGAAAATTGTTGGTCACACCATATTGAGGACTTTGGTCTTTATTTTTCAGAAATGGAATATATCAATGACAAAGGCCAGACCTCATACAGAAATAGAACTCTGACCCACATTCTGCACCAAGCAGTCCAGGAAGCCAAACCACATTCTCTATAGCAATCAGCCCCAAATGATCAGAACTTAATACCTGCCAGTTTCCGTAAGTTTTGTTTCTACCACCAATTTAAGACCAACCAGAGAGAGGTAAATATGTTTCTCTAACCAATCACAAGTAATGCCTCTCTTCTGGTTAGTTGGCCTATGGCTTTCCCTGGCCAACAACCTCCAATCAGGGCATACTGGAAACCACATCTGAGTCTCTACTAACTGCAAATGATGGTAGCTAACTCCATCACTGCAGCAAGCTTTGAATAACTTGCCTTTTTTTGTTCTTAATATGTGTTAGCCTTTGTTTATTGCCACATCCTAACAAATTGAAAATATTTTAGAAGACTAAGCAAAGGAGTGACATGTGAGATTGCAGGGAAGAGGGAATGTAAAGCAACTAGTTAGGCGATGCATAAGCCAGGTTGGCTAAAGACTCCAATCCAAACCTAAATCTCGCTGGTTTAACAATGTAAAGAAATGTATTTCTTGTTCATATTGCAACCCAACAGGTGTTTGTAGATGGTTTTCCAAGCAGTGATTTAAAGATACAGGGTCTTTCTATATTTTGTTTTGCCAATTTTTAGAGCCTCAGAGACTCCACTTGAATGTCTACATCAGGCTAATATTTAAAGTAGAGACATAGAATGTGATAAATTGTACTGAGGTTTTATGGCCAAGCCTGAAAAAGTTATTTTTGTTTTACCCAAATTCCATCTCCTGGATTCAGTCCCATGGCTACAGTCTATCTACCAATGAGGTTGATAAATGTACTCTTCTTGTGTGCCTGAAGGAAAGCGAAGCAAGTTCAGCATTCACATATTGACTCTTCACAGAAAGCCATTAGAATAGCCCAGGAAACAAACAATGGTACCTGGGTCAAGGAGATGGTATCAAAAATGGAAAGAAGTTGACAGATTCAAGAAATATTTAGGGGTTAAATTTATAGTATGCATAAGGGATAAAGGAACCTCATATACTAGTTCATATTAGGGTCTTAGATCTCTAATTTGTAGTAGCATATGAATGATAGTGAGGATGAGAAGACTTTTGTTTAAAAGGAAAAGCCTTGGGCAAGATTAGATAATGAGAAGGAAGCAGGAAGAAAAAGACCAAAGGTATGACTCTAGGTTTCCTAAGAAGATGATAATTTATAAGGTATTAGAATACATAGCACAGGTAAAGGCATTGACTCTTAGGTCAAAGTTGAGTGACTCCAGCCCTTTTTATTTTTTATTTTGAAACGGGGTCTCGCTAAGTTGCTGAGGCTGGCCTTGAATCTGTGATCTTCCTATCTGAGCCTCCCAAGTACAGGGATTACAGGCATGAGCCACTGTACCCAGTTTAAATTATCTTTTTGAATGAAACCCTTTAGGCCTTGGGAGTTTCTGCAATAGAATGACAGGGTTATTCATCAAGCCCATTTTCTTCCACATTGTCACTTGATAAAACCAAGAAACTTGGATTATGAGGTGGGATTTTTCAAGTTTCTTTTTAGTGTCATTGTTCTGTCATATGACAGAGTTTTGGGGTTATCAGAAAAATTATAAGGCAATTTTTTAATTGGAGAAAGAATTTATAGGATAGTTTTAATCTCACAATATAATATTCATTTGTTCTCGATGGAAGCTCAATTATTGATGGTCACTTTTTAAACTAAGTACTTTTTTAAATTACAAGTTAAAAATGACAAATTGGGTCATAGAAACTGGCAAATAACAAACTTGATTATCACAATCTGAGTCTTAAGCAATTGGAGGAATGTACTACAATCAATGAATTATTAAACATTATTAAAATTGACTATTAGAATAATTAAACATGAAATTAAAACAAGATGGCAAGAGAAGCACAAATTCAAAAACACAATTCCAAAGGCAAATTAAATATGGGATTGTATAATCCATGAAATAGGCTATTACATAAAGAAAACACCTATGCTTATGAGTTATTTTTCTACAGAAATGCCATTGTGATTTTTTGCAGTACAAACTGTGTTCTATAATTATAAGTCTGTGTTAAATTCATGAGTGAAAAGGAAAAAATCATTTCCTTTCTTCCAGAATAAGATGCCCAAGACTTCCATTTTCCCTACAAATGTGGCCTTGCCAACTGGACTCTAGTATTAAAATCTACCAACCAATACCTTCCTGACCTATGGTTGGTCTAGGAAAGGCACTGCCATTTGGGTTTCTCTGACTCTTATAATGCTTCTGTGATTTAGCAAAACTTTCCTCCTTACTGCTGCATTGATTTATATTGAATCATTAAAGTATTTTATAAACTACAGTGAAGCCACCTGAGCTTCCTCAATAATACATTTCTAATATTTTTTTATTGATGATAAATTTTAGAAAGTTAATATATCTATCTTGGATTCTATGAATGAGTATCTTGTTAGTACTGATATTTGGTTTTCATGCCTTTATCTGTGTTGTGTTTGCAAATATTTGGGGGATAATTAGTATTACTTTAATTGTTACCAGCTAATGAGAAAAGAACAGAGGCTAAAAACAAAAAGATGCTTTGGAGCACAGTGAAAGCCAAAAGACATTGTGGTGATTATAGTAATGATGCTTTCATAGTAATCTGAATAGAAAAAAAGAGGCTAGAAGAGTGAATTGCCATGTGGAATACAACCATATAGATGTCCTGAATTTCAAAGAGCTAGTCCTGTAAGCATAATCAATGTCATATGCCACATTCACATTGCAAGCAATAATTTCAGCAAAAAGACATCATCTATTATATTAAGAATGCTAATTTGAAGTTTTTATATTCCGTTTGTAAATTTATTTGCTTATATATGTATATATTTTACTTGGGTTTATACATTAAATAACATTATAATGATAGTAATTTAAGTAAATACTGGAATCAGACGATATAGTTCTTTTCACATTGTCAAGATTTTACTGAAGTTTGAGAAACCTGTTTTACAGCAAACCTCACACTCATTGCTGAAACTATGCCATAATCAGATCTCTTGTGACAATCTGTTTTATTGTTGCTCTGATTAGAAATTTCAATTTTTATTGTTTGTTGAAATTACATTTTGCTTAAGTTCCAACCATTTGGTGTTAGTTATACTTAGGAACAAATCAAATCTGTTCTCTTTTTATTTAAACCTTCACTTATAGGATAAACATCATATTTTTCTTTAGTTTGCTTGCAATATTTTTGGCTTCAACAAATATTTTTGAGACTTACTTTGAAAAAAATATTGTGCATAAACCATTTTTATTCCTTTCGGGCTAAACAGCTGAATACTATTAAACCTTTCTTTTAATGGTTTTTTTCTGATCCTTCAATATTCTAATTACTCTAATTTGCACATACTTAGGTGATGTCTTTCTTAAAATGTTGCACTTATAAATAAACATATACAAAATAAAGATTTTTATTAAATATCATCAATAATAATAATAATAATTTAACAGCTGGGCATGGTAACTCAAGCTTGTAATCCCAGTAGTTGGGAAGGTGAGAAAGGAGGATCCAGGTTCAAGGCCAGTCTCAACAACTTAGTGAAGCCCTCCGCAACTTAGTAAGAACCTGTTTCTAAATAAAAGAATAAAATAGGGCTGGGGGTGTAACTCAGATGTAGAATGCTCCTGGGTTCAATTACCAGTACCACCAAAAAAAAAAAAAAAAGAAGGAGGAGGAGGAGGAGGAAGAGAAGAAGAGAAGAAATAATTAACAAACACAGAAATGTTTACTACTCCAAAGAGGGTAGATACAAAGGTATATAGCACACAATTCTTGTTTTCATAGAGTTTAAATATAATTGGAAGAGAAGATTAGAATTTTAGATCATAATATAAATATAAGCTGGGTGTGGTGGCACACGCTTGTAATCCCAGTACTTTGGGAGGCAGAGACCGGAGGATCTGGGTTCGTGGCCAGCCTCACATCTCTCTCTCTCTCTCTCCCTCTTCTCTCTTTCTCTCTACCTAGTGAGGCCCTCTGCAACTTCGTGAGACCCGGTTTCAAAATGATGTATAAAAAACAGGGCTGGGGGTGTAGCACGGAGGTAGAACGCCCCTGGGTTCAATCCCCGGTACTGCAAAAAAAAAAAATATATATATATATATAAGTATAGGCACTCAGAGGGCTCAGAGATCTGCATATCTGCATTCTGTAGTTATTACTCCATGTTTTTAGGTTCTAACTAGTATTGTGTCTTGAAAGCTATCTTGGTTCTGAATATAGCCAGTGTACAAAAGCACTGAAGTACTTTGTCCAAAGTAGCATTAGTAGTGTCGAAAAGGAATCCCAGATGTCTTTGTTCTTTGTCTATTTTTTTCCCTACTCCTTAGAACAGAAAGAAGAGTCTTTCCTTGGGATAGCAAATCAGTGATCAAAACCACCATTTTTGGAAATGCCACTGAAATTTAAACTTGGCAAAATTCTAATTTTTGTGCTTGTTCTCTGGCCTGCAACCAATGAAAATGGTTACAATTACTTTTTAATTGAATTTCCTTTTGGATTGCTTCTAGGTACAGATCAAGTGCTTTGTTTCTTCATCATCATCATCATCATCATCATCATCATTATTATTTGATACTGGGGGTTGAACCCAGGGGCATTCTACCTCAGAGCTACAGCTCCAGTCCTATTTTTTATTCTTTTATTTTGAAACAGGGTCTCACTAAGTTGCGGAGGGCCTCACTAAGTAGCCGAGGCTGGCCACGAACCTCTGTCCCATCTCTCTCAGCCTTCAAAGTACTAGGATTACAGGCCTGTGCCACCATGCCCGGCTAGGTTTCTGTTTCTTTAAAAAAAAAAATAGTCTTTTCAAAACAGGAAGACTGGAATGTAACCAGACAATTGGGTTTCCGGAATTCTACTTACCCTTAAGCAAGATGGTGGGCAAAGTTTGCACATGCGCAAGAAGCACGGTAGGGGCGGGGAGTTCCGGCAATTCGGAGCACGCTCTGGGCAGTGATTGGTCCCGCGCGAGGGGCGGGGCGGGACCGGAAGCATCTGTGTAGTGAAACTCGACCGGCGTTTAATTTATGGCGTTTTTCCTGTGCCTATCTTCAGGCCGTAGGTTCAACTTTTGCGGAGGTTGCAATGGGCGAAGCGGAGAAGTTTCACTACATCTATAGTTGTGATCTGGACATCAACGTGCA
Organism: Glis glis; assembly: GCA_004027185.1. Taxonomy (NCBI): domain Eukaryota; kingdom Metazoa; phylum Chordata; class Mammalia; order Rodentia; family Gliridae; genus Glis; species Glis glis. Next base: position 50,886 of record PVJS01003158.1, read on the forward strand.
GCTTAAGATGTAAGAAAAATCTGGGAACAAAGAGTGAAGTTACTGGGGTGTAGACCCGGGGAGGTAGGGGCGTATGGAATTGGGAGGAGGAGAGAAGATGGTGGTGACTTTTCTGGGCAGGGAAGGAGAGGGGTGTGGATCATGAAAGGGCTGCGTGGGAGAAAGTTTGAGGACTCGGCCTCTGTGAGAAGATCGATCTGAATAAACTCTTACCTTCCACATTGTTTTACAGTCTTCGAACCATTTTGCTTTTCAACCCTCCGAGGGTTATTACTATCTCGTCTCAGAAAAGTCATTTTCCCGCTGTAAATCAGAGGCAGATTTTTACTTTAGAACAGGATTGGAGGATGGAATTAGAGACCGCGGAAGTTATGAAGAGGTAGACATAGGTAGATAGGATAATTGAAAATCAGATGAGCACATGGGCTCAGTGTTAACAGCACGAGAGGTGATAGAAGCATAGATGGAATCTTTGGGCAGTTTGATATTGTTAAAGCAGAGAAGTTGAGCGGGGGTTAAAGGTGAGGCTACCAGTTGCAAAGGGACCATGAAAATACGAGAAAAATATCTTGCAGGAAAACCTTGGGGCACCACGTTTAAAGTAAATGTCCAGAGCATGATATCTTGAAATGAAGGTAATGGAACGGATATAAAATAGGGAATAGAGCTGGGAATCATATCCTTAAAAGGCGTTTGTAGAGGACTGTTGTCAAAGCTATCATAAATTGTTAACCACGACATAATTCATAATCATAATTCATAATCAGTAAACACTTTTAGTCTGTATTAAAAAATGTGTTAGTCAAAAGGCCGCATGTGTGCAGTATGTGAAAAATACATTTTCTCATTGTTCACAGGACATGGTGACTTCAAATGTCCCAAAGCACTATAAAGAAAACTTGTCCAAAGTTTATTATCTTACCACTCTGAATTCTAATTTTTTTGTGTTTTCTCTCACCTTATTTTGGTGATTGTTAGCATCACCCATAGAATTTGTTGAGATATAAAACTGTGAGTTGTAATGACCCCCTCTTTTACCTTCTCTCTTTAGTCATTCATAAAGGTATTGTGAATCTGTCTGCTAAATCTCCGTTTCATTCTCTTTTTTCTGCTTCACTGCTCCAGTCATAGTATACCTTTTTTTTTTTTCTATTTTGATGGAGAGTCTTCTAACTGGGTCTCCTTGCGCTCAGTCCCACCTCTCTGGTATGTTTTATATTTATTGCCAAAAGTATCACAAATATAATCTGATTGTTATTTTCTCACTTCAGTTAACTGATTTTTTTTGGGAGGGGTTACCGGGGATCAAATGCATGGGCATTCTACCTCCAAGTCACACCCCTAGCCCCATTTTATTTTTTTATTTTGAAACAGGGTCTCACTAAGCTGCTGAAGATCTCCCTAAATTGCTGTGACTGGCCTCGAACCTGCGGATCCTCTTGTCTCAGCCTCCCAAGTACTGGGATCACAGGTGTGTACCACCACACCCAGCCAGTCAACACGTTTTTAAATACTCATTTTGTATCAGGCACTGTACTGAATTTGGTGGCTATTTATGGTCATTATCTAGCTTCTACTGTTTTTTTTCATTTTCTTCTTCCCCCAATAGCTTTATGCTCTACCTATACCAAACAACTTGTATTTCTCCAGACACACCACATACGCCCCCTTCCCTTTGTATATGCTGTTTTTTTAAAAGTGGTAAACAGGTAATTTTTGTTCAGTGTGATATGTGCTCTCTGATTGGAGTAATCAAAGGGGAACAATACACATACCAAGATGGAGATTAAGGAATAGCAAAATCATAGGATTATTTGCATGTGCTAAAACAAAGAATAGTCTATTAAATAGTGTTACATAATAAAAATATGGCTCCCATAATGCTGATGATAATGGTAGTGGTGATACAAGGGCACCCAGAGGTGATCATTTCAAAATAGACACCAGAAACAGTTGAATAGGTGGACGTTATCCTTTCAGGCAGAGGAGTTTTGGTGTGAAATTTTCATAGTGTCCAAACTCTTAACGAGTGCCAGTTCTGAAGGTTGGGAAGTCCAAGGATGAGGCACTGCATCTTGCGAGAGCCTCTTGCTGGTGGGGACTCTGAATCCCAAGGTGGTGTGGGGTATCACATGAGATTCTGTATATGCTGCTTTTTGCCTTTGAAGTGACTTCCCACCTTTTTTTGCTTCCATGTCCTTCATATTGTTCAGGCTTATTTCAGGCATCTACATGGGATAGTAGGCCCCTGGCCCAAAGCCAGGGTAGGTGCTCCTGAGACTTTGTTTATTTTCTTAGAATGGGAACAACATTGGCTTTGGCCTCCTTGCTCTGGTTTTTGGTTTCAGCTCTGTTACTTACTTTGTGACCTTAGATAATGAATTTGATTTCTGAGTCTCTGTTTCCTCATTTATAAAATGCTAATGTGGTAAAAATGAAGAAAGATTATATAAAACGTGTGGTATAATATCTGACGCAATCTTTTGTGTGTGTGTGTGTGTGTGTGTGTGTGTGTGTGTGTGTGTGTGTGATACTGGGGATTGAACCCAAGGGTTCTGAGCTACACCTCCAGCCCTTTTTATTTTGAAACTGGGTCTCACTAAGTTATTGTATGCTGGCCTCAAACCTGCGATCCTCCTATCTCAACCTCCAAGTACTGAAAGTACAGAGGTGTGCCACTGTGCCTGGCTCTGATATCATCTTTTTTTTGTGTGTGTGGTACTGGGGATTGAACCCAAGGTGTTCTACTTATGAGTTATACCCCCAGCCCTATTTTATTTTTTATTTTGAAACAGGGTCTCACTAAGTTGCTGAGGCTGGCCTTGAATTTGGGATCCTCCTGTCTCAGCCTCCCAAGTACTGAGATTACAGGTCTGTGACACCATGCCCAGCTGGGTTCTTTAAGTACTGGGATTATAGGTGTGTACCACCAAGCCTGGATTTTTCTGAGTTAATCTTGATGTCCAAAAAATGCTTTTCTGTTTCTTTCTAGTGCCCTGTGTATATCTTATACCTTTTATGACTATATTAAGAACACTATTATTTTTTTAATTTTAAAAAATGTTCAGATAATACATGTACATCATTAAAAAATAAGAAGAATATATACAATTTAAAGTTAGTTTTTTCCCCAGAAGCAATGACCTAACTTTTTTTGTACTACTGCATTGCTTTCATTTCTGAGCCACTATACCTACTACATTAAATGTTTGCTGAAAGAAGAAATGAATAAGTGGTCAACCTGAATAAAATGAAACTAAAGCTTGGAAAGCTGATGACTTCCTGCAGGTAGCTCAAGAGTTGGTGGCAAGGTTTAAAATTAAGAAACCTAAATAGATAAACATATTGATGAAAATAAAATAATCTTAGACTTGTTAGGGTTTTCAGAGGCCTTTATCATATATAACAGTGGCTTTAATTTTATATCCAATAAAAAAGTTTTTAGGTACTATAAGGTTACTTTGACAGATAAACTTTTCTTTGTTGTGCAAATGTGTATACAAAAAATTGATGTCTAAAACATGGTTGTTTTTGTGCTTTCAGAGGAAGCTTGGAAGGGAAGAGAGAACAAAAGAGTTACAAAGCCGTACTAGAAGACCCAATGTTAAAGTTTTCAGGGCTATACCAAGAGACATGCTCTGATCTTTATGTTACTTGTCAAGTTTTTGCAGAAGGGAAGCCTCTGGCCTTGCCAGTGAGAACATCCTATAAGGCATTCAGTACAAGATGGAAGTAAGTTGTTGTTATTTTCCAAATGGCAGATTACAGACTGTTCTTTTCTGCAAGTAGGGACAATTTAATAGAGATTGCAGAGGAATTTCTTGATGTTATATCTGTACACATTGATTAGTTTAAAGCACTAACATATTCAGATAAAGTATTATGCATGTAAGTATTATAATTGGAACTGAAGTGGAAGTGAATTTATTCAGTACATTGACATTTTAATAAGGACTTCTTTGATGTTTAACATGAACCAAACAAAAAACATGTCTGTTATACCTTTAAATTCTCTACCATTTCTATTCCCTTGAACACATAAACATTTCTAGATAGTCTGAACTGTCCAACCCGATGTTTGAAGCTCAGATCTTTAGAAGGAGATCTGTTATCATCTGATACAAAAATCTTTTTTTTGGTTCATGGTTTGTTTAGCATGGTACATTAACAAATCATTGTTGGGTTGCTGAGTAAATGCAGCATTATCAACATGAAGTTCCTATTTTTCCAATCAGTATTGTGGAGCCTTAATCTAACCTCTTGATACTTCTTATTTAATAAACTGTATGTGGCACTTCTAATGTTCATTTCATATTATTCAGCACTCTGTTAGTCTCAGTGCCAGATATATAGGTTGTATACTCTTAAGGAAGGAACTTAAGCTCACAGTGTTCATGGAAGGCAAGATATGGCCACATGACAGCCACAGTGTGCCATTGAGGTTACAACCCTATTTGTATCAGGTATTGCCCAGTGCTCCTGGGTCCAATTTTTCAGAAAGAGTCAAAAGCCTGAGCTTTGGTGATCTGGCTACATTAAAACCAATTACTTTATCTGTTTATTTTAGTGTTTTGGAAGTAATAGGGACTGAAACCAGGGCCTCTTTAATATTAGGTAAGCACTTTACCACTGAGCTGCATTCCCAGCTCCAAACCAACTACTTTAATAGTGCAATTTCTTTTTTTTTCTTTTTTTGAAGGGGGGATTGAACCCAGG